>PVKM010041338.1:0-13149 GCA_004027735.1 Carollia perspicillata
AAAAAAAAAAAAAAAAGGCCCAAACAAAAGAACAGATCAAAGCTCCAGAACAAATACAACTAAGTAACTAAGAGATAGCCAACCTATCAGATGCACAGTTCAAAACATTGGTAATCAGGATGCTCACAGAATTGGTTAAATGTGGTCGCAAATTAGATGTAAAAATGAAGGCTACGCTAAGTGAAATAAGGGAAAATGCATGGGGAACCAATAGTAATGTGAAGGAAACTGGGACTCAGATCAATGGAGTGGACCAGAAGGAAGAAAGAAACATCCAATCAAAAAAGAATGAAAAAACAAGAATACAAAAAAAATGAGGAAAGGCTTAGGAACCTCCAGGACATCTTTAAACATTCCAACATTTGAATCATAGGGGTGCCAGAAAGAGAAGAGGAAGAGCAAGAAATCGAAAACTTATTTGAACAAATAATAAAAGAGAACTTTCCCAATCTGGCAAAGGAAATAGACTTCCAGGAAGTCCAGAAAACTCAGAGAGTCTCAAAGAAGTTGGACCCAAGGAGCAACACACCAAGGCACATCATAATTACATTATCCAAGATTAAAGATAAGGAGAGAATCTTAAAACCAGCAAGACAAAAGGAGAGAGTTGCCTACAAAGGAGTGCCCATGAGACTGTCAGCTGATTTCTCAGAAGAGGCTTTATAGGCAAGAAGGGGCTGGAAAGAAGTATCCCAAGTCACGAAAGGCAAGGACCTACATCCAAGATTGCTCTACCCAGCAAAGCTTTCATTTAGAATGGAAGGGCAGATGAAGTGCTTCTCAGATAAGGTCAAGTTCAAGGAGTTCATCATCACCAAGCCCTTATTATATGAAATGTTAAAGGGACTTGTCTAAGAAAAAGAAGATAAAAAACATATACAGTAAAAAGACAGCAAACTCACAATTATTAACAACCACACCTAAAATAAAAACAAAAACAAACCAAGCAAACAACTAGAACAGGAACAAAATCACAGAAATGGAGATCACATGGAGGGTTAGCAACAGGGGAGTGGGAAGAGGAGAGTGGGGGAGAAGGTACAGAGAATAAGTAGCATAGACAGTAGGGAGAAAATGGACAGGGGGAGGGTAAGAATAGTTGGGGAAATATAAAAGCTAAAGAACTTATGACACATGGACATGAACTAAAGGGGGGAATGTGGGTGGGAGGGGGTGTGCAGGGTGAAGGGGAGTGAAGGGGGGAAATGGGACAAATGTAATCTCATAATCAATAAAATATATTTTGAAAAAGAACTATAATATTTCTCATCAGTAATACTGTTACAATTATACAATTTTCTTCCTCTGTGGGTCCCTACCATTCTGCTAGGGGACTGAACAGTTGGAAAATTTTAGTTTAAATAATAGCTAATAAGCTTAGTAATCAATGCATGAAAAAGCTTTTGTTCCAGGAACTGAAGGTGTGACCCACCCTGACTCCAGGGGACCATAAGCAGTTCCACCTTTGTTCCTCAGGAGGACTGCAAACAACTCAAGATGATACCTGAGCCGTTGTACTCCAGAGTGAGGTGACCACCGCCTGGAGCGGAGCATAAGATCACCACCCAGGGTGAGAATGCTGAGGTGGATTTGTTTTTTTTTTTAATCCAATTAACTTTTCTCTGAATTCCAAACCCCTTACCTACACTTTGTTCTTATAAAAAGGGTCATTTTAAAGTGGAATTAAGATGGTCTGTTAGGGTAAGAACCCACCATCTTCTCAGATGGCTGGCCGTCTGAATAACGTGCCCATAAAGATTCAATCACTGTCATTGCTTATTGGGTTTGGTAGTGACAGGCAGCTCGAACTCCAGTGTCTTTTCCTGTTTCAATTCTAACAACTAAAACTAGCTTCCCCAGAGAATCTTTCCAGTTAAAGAAAATGTGCCTTTGAACTCAGGAGTTAAAGCGTATCCTCCAGTTGAACATTGTTTTAATTAATTTGTCTTCAGAAATGTGAAGTGACAGCTCTCTACATAATAATGAAAACATTTGCCAAAATCTTACCAAAACTCTTTCTACCATGTTTTCTCCAAAAACGAAATCAGAGCTGCAGCTTTTAAAAGAATACTTATCTTCATTTGGTTGACATCTAAAAAAAAAGAAATAAGCATTTGCTGTTTTATTTATTTTGTGTGTGTGTTGAACTATTTTCTGTTGTAACTATTACTTTTTTCCCTTTCATCAACGATTTATTTATTGTTTTTACTTTTGTTTTTAATTTTTTAAAGATTTTACTTAGTTAGTTTTAGGGAGAGAGAAAGAGGGAGAGAAACACCAAGTGTGGTTGCCTAATTCGAACGCTGGTTCTAATCTTCTCTTAGGTCCAATATGCCTTCGTCACTGCTGATACTAGTAAATACTAACTTCCATTTTGCATATTTAGACTGTTTTCTTTATTGTCTATCTAACCTGTGTCAATAAATAAGGCTAAACATAATTTTAAAAAGAGAAAAATGCCAGAGAAAGAGGAGGAAAGACTAATGCACTAGCCAGAGAATAATGCCTAACTAAATAAAAATTTAGCCAGATCTATTTGAAACATTCTCTCCCAAGTCAACGAGACAATGGAGACATCCAATTTTAATCTGATGATATTGAAATATTAGAGCCATTTTGAAAAAGCATTTTAAACTTGTGTTCTTTATAAAATCTCCTCTCACTCAGAAATATTGGCAATCTACCCCTACAAGGTAATGATAAAAGAAAGCAAGAAAGAGAGAACAGCACTTACCCTACTGATGGATCGCCCCCAAAAACCTGGTTAGTGCACAGCTGGACCGAGATTCTGGCACTTGGCAAATTTTTGCTTAGCAAACAGGAGTTCCTCTCAGAAATCTGAAAGCAAAGAATCCATCGAAATTTCACTTAACTGCTTACTATGCAGACATCACACAAGGAAACAATAGTTAACTATATTGAAATTTTACTATGCTGAAGTACTGCCCTAAGCGTTATATGTATATTTTCATCATTTTCTCCTCACAATAAGACTATATGCTTTGTACATCTATTATTGTCCACATTTTACAGATGGGTACACTAACCTAAGAAGTTTAAATAACTTGGCTAAGCCTGGACAACCAGGAATGCAGATGACATTTGAGCCTGAGTCTGTCTGACGGCAGAGACTAAACACCTTGTCATATTATTTCGGAAATCCCATTCCTTTGGTTCCTTTTTCCCTTTTAGTCAGATGGAGTTAATTCTCATTTCTGGATTAGTAAATCTATCTTTCAGGTCTACTGACTTCCCGGAAGTACCCTAGAAGCTTCACCTTCACCACCATCCAATGTGAGAGGAAACTCCGTCTCTTCTCCTAGAAACTTTGCTGGTAGCTTAATCAGTCACTCTGACGTGCATAGTCACACGTTCGCACATCACCTGCATCACTGTATAAACGAAGGAATGCACACCTGTCCAACTGGAAGGAGCCCTGCAAACAATCTCATTTAGTGTCCCCAGTGTTTTGCGGGGACCTCCCTCCCCCTACCAGACACTGGCAAAGATACTGTAGGGACTTCATGTCTTTAAAGGTAGATGGGGTGTGTTTCCACTTTAATCTTATATCAACCATTATAAGTAATTCCAAGTGTTTCCCCTGTTATGACAGAATTTGAGAGCTGAGAAATATGTATCAGGAGAATATGTGTCACTAGTTAGCAAAGATCAAAGTACATGCTCACGACTCCATCACTCAGAGGATTTCTCAACCAAACTCGTAACTTTTACTCTTACTAGCTTAAAATAGTTTAAATTAGGCATATATTGTTTAAATTGTAACAATAAGTGACAATTGATCAATAGTAGGATGAATAAAAATGTCCCTGATTTTGATATATGAGTTACAATATGGAACATAAAATAATTGTTCTATAAAATTCACCTAGAGATAATTTTCACTAGATTTATAAATCACATTAATTTTGTCAGAATTCTTACATAGCATTTCACTTTTCTTTATATTTTCAAAGGTCATCATTAAATAGAAAATTCAATGATGGGCATATCCAATTAGGCTTTTCACTAATTAAGAATAAGTTCTATTAATAACCTTAAGTTATTCAAGAATAAATACTTACAAACAATAGCCTAAAAATCTCTCCTATGCTTAATCATTTAAGAAGAAAATTCAAGAAATATATTAAATTTTATTATTTAAATAAGCAATGAAGATTTCAAAAAAATCATGCCAAAGAAGTAATACTGATCTACTTTTGATATCATAACATACAATAAAAATTTTAATATATAATTTATGGTAATGCTATTGCAAAACCAAATGCAACAGAACATTTTAGAAATCAGTCAACGCATCATATTTTTTCTTATAAACTTAAAAAATTAAATGACATGCATCACTACTTAAATAGATAAAATAATATAAGTAATCTGGTATGATTATTAGAAATGAAAACTTTTAATAATATACTGATTAAAATTTAAAATGTTATTCTTAAAAATCACATCATAAACCATGCATAAATGATAAAATGATTTTTCAAATTCACAATGGGTCTCATGAAATCATATCTTAACCCCAAAAGATATAAAAATATAAAAATGTTAACAAATACTGACTAAGTTCAACTTCTTTAGTGCAGTAATAGAAAGACAAGGTTGGGTGCTTTTTTCCAAGAATGCAAACATAGTAGAGCAGAGGTAGGATTACCACCAATTTGATTTTTTGTCATTGAATTGACGAAATCACTGGTATTCTTTACACTCCATGCGTTGTCCTTGTGATCAGTATGGGAAAACAAAACAAAACTAGGTGACTACCCCTCAGTTTAGCTGTAGATAAATGACTGCTGGAATTAACTCTCAGATTCCAACAGACTGATCTTGTGTCTCATTCCTCTGAAGTGTCTGCCTCTGGAGGGCACAGCTAGAATTATAGTGACAAACTCCCCCAAGCCCATGTCTGCATGGCCTGAGCCAATGAGTATCTCCTTAGAAAGGCCCACGAAGTGTGGTTCAGCCCCGCACCGCAGTTGGAAGAGAGAATTCTTCTCTCCTTCTAGTGGCTTCCCAAGCCCTCCCAATTACACTGCTTAAGTAGGTCCCTGCTGCTGCTACCCATGAAGATGGGTCTGGAGTGGATCCCTGGTGTGACCTAAACCAGCAAAGCCGTGGGGGGTGCAGAAAATCCCAGCTCTGGTTTTGACTTCCGAATCCCGATGCCTGCCACCTCACTACTCCCCCTACTCTCACATGGGATCAGTGCACTGGAACAAGACCACCAGGGTTCCCACCTTGAAGGACTCAGTTTGGCACCTTCGGAGAGCCCCCAAGACTTGATGCTGGGAGCAACCCTCCAACTTAACAGGACACGCTGAATGAGGTTACTGAGGGCCCTTGGCTCTCTAGTCCGCGTGTCCCCTAGCTCGGCTGCTGGCTCTGCAGCAGTGCAGAGCCCCAACAGCCCCTAATTCTGGCTGGGGAGCCGACAAGCACCTAGAAAAATAAGGATGCAGGATTGAGGTCAGTCCTACAAAAGGAAGGTTGTTTTTTTACCTTGTGTTTTGTTTTTTCTGCAGTCTTGCAGTGTTCCAAGGCATTGTGTTTCACTTTTTCACACCTTTGAGTTCGAGGCGGCTGTAAAACAGCAGGCCTTAGGACACGTTCAGAATGTTTCACAGGTCCTTCACACAACGGAATTAAAGGGTCAATATATCTTTAGTAAAATACTCCTTCCTCCATATTTTTGACTAATAGGATGATTATTTTCCAAAGTCAGCATTAAATGAGGGGTTCCTGTTAACTAATCGAAGTCAAAATAGCCAGTGCATTGCCTACTACGTAGTTCCAGCCCAGATTTTACCCAATAACTAGTTATTTTTGGCCATGGTGATAAGGGACTTAAGAGTTAGAAAATTTTAGTTTAAGTAATAGCTAATAAGTTTAGTAAGCAATGCATGTAAAAGCTTTTGTTCCAGGAACTGAAGGTGTGACCCACCCTGACTGCAGGAGACCATAAGCAGTTCCACCTGTTTTTCAGGAGGACTGCAAGCCATCAAGAGGGTATCCTAGCCATTGAACTGCAGGATGAGAAGACCACCACCTGGGACACAGCTAAAGACCACCTCCTTGGGCACAGTTTAAGACCGCCACCCAGGGTGAGGATGCTGGAGTTGTTGTTTTTTTTTTAAATCTAATTAACTCCTCCCTGAATTTCAAAACCCCTCACCTCGCCTTGTTTTTCCCTGCTATAAAAACCTTGGCCTAGAAAGAAAAGGCAAGATAGTCTGTTGGGGTACAAACCTACCATCTTCTCAGATCGCCCACCATCTGAATAAAACGCCCGTAAAGATGCAATCCCTGTCTCTGCTTACTGGGTTTGCTAGTGACAGGCAGCCCAAACTCCAGTGTCTTTTCCGGTTTCAATGGGACTTGGCTTGTCAAATGTATTCTTTCATGTTTTGTCACTCACTCCATACCCCCAACGCATACCTACTTGTACGCAGATTAAAATATGGATGGTGAAGTGTAATGTCTGAGGATTTTGTAATAGAGAAACTACATACCTCGTTCTGCCCTGTTCATGTCAACATTTCTTTGCACAAGAGTTGGCATCATAAAGAGATTGTTTTTCTTCACTGTAAGAAAAAATATTTGGAGAAATTCAAATCTGAGAGAGTGGGTCACTTTCTGCATGGTATGGGTTTTAACAGTCCTGTACTGAACTCACCAGTAGAGGTCACTGTTTGCACTAATAGAGTAGCAGGCAGTGCATAGGAGACGGCTTATTCCGCTAAAAATGCCTGATGGCAAGATGAAGTTTGCTACTTTGTTCTGTTTACTCTCACAAATCTGAGTGGAAATTAGGTCATTAACAGAATAGGCCATCTTTGGAGTCATGAAATAGAGTGCTGAGAAAAATTCTACAGATTATCAAATCTAAATTGATAATGAACTCTCTGTGTGCATTAATATGTATTTCTTACGAAATGTTAAAAAAAATGTCAGGAAATTCTGTCCCCTCCCCATTCTAATACCTGAAGACAGAAGTAAACCCATTATGATACGCCATCGTTCTATGAAGTGGATGTGTGGGGTGAGACTGTGGCGGTGGCTACAAGTCCAGAATTATTATGCATTTCAAAAAGCTCCCCTCTTGGTTGCAAATTGCAAAAGGAGCAACCTTTGAGCATTTGAGTAATGGAGAAGAAAAAGAAAATTGCTTCTTTAAAGTATTATAATTTATTATAAATTTGGGGGGTAGAATTGCTTCTCTAATTCAAAATTCAACGAAATGGTATTGATAATCTTTATTATTGAAAACCAACAATGAATGGACCATATGAAATCATAAAATTTTTCTGTTTCAACATCATCAACATTCTGGCACTACAGGCAAAGGCATGATGCTTGCTGATATGAATGTTTCTTTATTCATTCTTTCCTTTCTGTGTGTTTGGGTTTTTTTTCCTTTGTCTGATTAAAATAAAAAGAATTAAAACAATTATCTAGATAACTTAAAACCATCCCTTTGCTTTTGCACAAATGCAATAAACAAATCCTTTAGGGTGAGGGCTGGAATGGGTCCTCATGTCTGTAACATTTCACTGTGGCTTAGGGGGAGGCCTGTTGTGTCAGAAACTATCCCTTCTGTATCTGAAAGGTTCCTGGCATATTGTTCCTCAGTCACCTTTGGAACGATTAAGAAGAATATAAATTCATTAATTTGAATATTTGGTGGTTCCCAGGTAGATGAGCATCAGTTAAAAGGAAGTGACTAGTCTATGTGTTTTATTTCTAGTGGCTTTACTGGAAAAGGGCAGTTCAGTAGAAACAAAAACACACAAGGATATAAATCATAATTTTAATGTAAAAATATTCCAGCCATTCCAAATATTTTATTATGATAAAATCATTTTACTTAGCAAAGCATTATCAATTTCAAATAAAAAAGAAGGAATATTTTAATTAGTGAAAAGTACAAAAGGAATCGTATTCTAAACTTTAAAATATAAACCTAAAGCATAAACTTAAGAATAAGAAGCTAATGCATAGTTGTATATTTTTAATACTACATACCCTTATATCATAAACCATATACATGGACAATAATAAGAAAAAGAAAGCAAGTTATTTTATAAGGCTGCCTTATACAATATATTCCTTTCATAAACATGAAATCCTAAAAACAAAATCATCAAGTTCAAACTTTCTACCCAAAATAAATGTATGTCGTCTGGGTTTGTGGCATTTTTAAGTATTCTTCCATACATACTTTGCTGAGAGCTCTATTTTATTCGCCAACTAAATGTCAGCATTTTATAGTAGCTGAGAAAGAGAGATCATCGTTAATGAGAATGGATTTTGAAAAGTCAGAGCGTCAGGCCTGATGGCGGTCCTAGAAGCTCTTTATGACCTGGCCCAGAATGGGGGTGGGGGCGAGTTGGGAGGCCGGCGAAGGGTGCCGGTCTCGTTCACCTCTGGGACAGAGGTTGGCACCAGAGGCTGACTGCAAACTGCTTGCAGTGTCAGGAAGGAAGTGGGCTTTTGTGGGAGGGGGTTATTTGGATTTTTGCTGTTTCAGAAAATTTCTACATCCCTGATTTAGAAAAATGTATTTTTATCAATAAAAATAAAGTGTGCCTCTGGCAGGGGTTATAAATGAATGCCCATCCGATTCAGTAAATATTTGAGTGCTTGTTGTGTTTAAAACACTCCACTGGGCGTGAAGACAACCTCAAGGAACTTAGAGCACAGGAGACAGGAGTTTGTCTGCACGAGCTGCTGTAGTACCAGGCGGAGGGCAATGACGTCAGTCACAAGAGGAATCACCGGGAGCGTTTTCAGTGTAGGAGACAGGCAAACGAAGTCACTGATTTACTCCGGATGCAGGACTCTGGTGAAGTTCTTAGAATGAATGTTTTTTTTTAAAGACAGGCATCTATTTATTTCAGTAGATATTTACTTAGGAGAAAATGGCCACTTTTGGTACAAAACTAATACATGCTTAATGCAGAAACTTTGGAAACAGCAAAACACAAAGAGAGGGAAAACAAAGCCCAATCGCTTGCAATCCCATTACCTAAAATTACCATTGCTGACGTGCTGGCTTATGTCCTTTTCGTCTTGCAACGTGGATCAGTGCAATGTACTTAGTGTGCAGCCCATTTCATAGTCTGCAGTTTCATATAGACACATACTATAAACACTGCACAGTGGGTGGACTTCCAAAAATTACCCATTTGACAAGTTTCTTAGGAATTTTACACTCAGAGCAAGCAAAACAGTGAACACTCACCAGTCAACACTATACCTACCTCCTCGAGACTGAGAATCTGTAGTGTGCAAAGAAAAAGATGAAGCCCGTATGCGCTTTCTTGGAAAACCATTACATTCTGTAAGGAATTCAGTGTGAAAAGTTAAATTGTTTGCAATAACAAATTATCCTCAACCAAGGATATGGTGGGCTCGAAGTTCCTTTCATCTATACAAATTATCATTTGATAACATGTTAACTCCTGAAGCAGAATTTTAAATATCATGGTGAATAGCTTGATTCTTAACTGACAATCATATCGTCTTAGTATGAAACCATCAGAAACAAGTAGTTTCAGCAAGAAATTGCATATGAATCCCAAGACTATATAGAGAGTGGTTTTCATACGCTGAGTCGCAGGCAGCAGAGAATCACGGGATTTTCAGGCTGTTCACATCACTGTCCTCAGGACCCTCATGCCATCTTTCAGAACAAAAGCCAGCCTACCTTCATGTTTGCTTGTCTGTTTGTTTGTTCGTAATTTTCTTTTAATTTGGAGAAAAACTTCCAATTTATACAAAAGCTGGACAAGTAGTACAAAACATTCTCATATGTCCTTTAATCAGGTTCATCAATTACTAACATTTTTCCTTATTTGATTTCATTCTCTTTCTATATATACATTTTTCTGAATCACTTCAGGTTAAGTTCTGCGTATTACGTCCCTTACACCTAAAAATTATAGTGTGTATTTCCTAAGAATAAGGACATCTATTATATTACCCCAGCATGCCGATCAGCTCCAAGAAATCTAACCCAGCATTCAATACTCTTACCTAACCCACCAACCATAATTCTGTCTATTGACTAAAAATGTCCTTCACAACATTTTTCTCCCCAGTCCAGGACTGAGCCCAGAATCATACGTAGGACTCGACTGTCACAAGTCTTTCATCTCCTTTAGTCTGGATTAGTTCCTCAGGCTTTCTTTGTTTTGAAGAATTTAGTCCTCATGTTTTAATAAAATCTTTTTTTCATTTTGAGTTTTAATGCAGCTTAAGCTACATTTTCCTGTTGAAATTTCTTAGATTAAACTTGTTGGGCTAATATTTGTTAATAACAGTAAATACATTTCTAGTGTGTGATTTTATAATACACTGGTATATCCTATTATGTGTGAGTACCTAACACTTTCATGTTTCAACCCAAGAAGAGCAACAGGTTTCACGTCGTCGGTGTCACACGCCCAGATAACGTGTGCCTGCTTATTCTCTTTGTGTAAGGTCGAGTTTGAAATACAAGAGCTAAACGGTTACCGTGCTCTGCGGCTTCACACAGGGCTTCTTCGGCAGGTCTCTGGAAGGAAACAAAGCTGGGGGTGAAAGCTATTTGCAACTGTACTTCCGCCCTGCCACTCGGTAAGGGAATTCTCGAAAGCCAGCCTGTTCAGCTAGGCCGGGACCAAACTGCTCACCTTTGATCACCAGGCAGGTATTCAAGAAAACGCCAAGCCTGGGGAGCAGTTTCTGTCTGAGGGACTAAAGGATCCCTTGTGGGAGCCTCTGAAACACCGGCCCTCGGGATTCTGAGGCTGTCGGCCTGGGGTGGGGCCCACGAACCTGATTTTTCAACGAGGGCTTGGGGGCTAAGCTTTCTTTAGCCAGTTAGTTTTGTGGGCAGTGACAGACATTACCTACATAAGCGAGAATGAATAACAAGGAAATCCTAATTAAGATACAAGTGGGAGTGCTACAAATCTTTTCCTTTGTTTTTCAAAGCAGGTGATCTTGTATGATGATGGAAACAACAGATAGGGTCCTTAAGGTCCCTTTTTAAATCAAATGCCACAGTTTACAACTTATTTAACACCCAGTTTTAGGCCAGAGGGTGGTGGAGCCCCACAGGGAGCCTTGGCCATTCTAACCTCTTTCAGTCCCCTCCCTTTCCCAAGTCACTCCAAAAAAAGGTGTAATTTAGTAAAAATGGCATCGCTTGAAGACAAGGCCACTGGCTTCCCATTTCAGCCAAATTGCTGTCAGTGAGTCCCTACTATGTAAATATTCTGGAGACACTACTCAGCCGAGTGAAGAATAGGAGAGTAAACTAAGTCAGCAGAAATATCATTCAGTATAGCTAGCTTCTTGAAATACAATTTTCTTTGTCAAAGAAAAATCAAAGAGAAGTAGCTTGATCTTACCTTAGAGCTTTGTTCTGTCTTTTCAAAAACAAATATTGGTTGAGCAATGACAGATTTTTCTGTAAAAAGAAAAAAGAGCAGGCAAGAAATGAAACCATATTTTGACATTTCTAATAGCAACTAAGAACATCTGAAGATTTTTTTTTGTTTGTTTGTATTTTTTTCCACCTTAGGGTAAACTCTAAACTGTTTTTACATGAATGCTATAAATTGAATAAGTACAAATCATTTTAATAGTTAATTATAGAAATAAGTACTTGGGGAAAGTGATAGTAATGTATTTCTGTAAATACAGAGATCATCCTATTAAAAGAACATGTGTTAAGTGTTTAAGGTAAACAAAATATAATTACCTGCCTTTAGCATCTCACCAGGACATAGTGACTAACAGTTCTACTTTTCAAATAAAAAGTTTCAAGGGGTGAAAAATCTCATTTGATAATAGTGTTCCCGCTTGGATCATATCTCAAGGTATGGATGTACTGCATCCCATCCTTAAAAATGATCAAGAAATAATTCATATTTCCTGGACTGGAGTAGTCATATACCAAGTCAAGTTTTCAATATTTAGACAAAGAATCAGTCCCAGTGCTATAAAGTAGCTACAGTTTGCCTTTAGCCCTCCCAATCTTATTCAGCTTTCATGTTGTCCTATCTGCGGTAGACCAATGGAGAGACACTCATTCACTCTAGGGTTTAGATGGGTGATAACAGCTTTAAATCCAGTACTCCAGAATTCGTAGGGAAAATGGTGTGGTTTTTACCAGCTTGGGCTCTGGAGTTAGGTAGGCACGTGTTGAAATATGTTTCACCACAATTAGCTTTATAGTTAGGGAAACAATATGTCTGTACCTTAGTTTCCTCATCTGAGAAAAGGAAAGATTATTAACAGTATTACCGCACAGAGTTTATGTGAAAATCAAATGGAATTTTTGATCTAATTACTTAGATTTTAACAAAACGAACAAAAAAGCCTTTAAAAACATTAACTATGTGGCATAATGATCAATCCCCATTTCAAAACTCATAACTGACATCACTAATTTATGACAAGACTTTCCTGAGGGGGGACCCACACACAACCTCGGAACTTGTCTCGTTATAGGTTTCCAGAAGCTGTCATCAATATTTCATCCTGTCGCACAAACCAAGGTAATCTACTGTCCCTAGGCCGAGCAAATAAATCTCTAGCTGAGGGATTTGAAGGAACTACCAGACAATTACATCTTTTAAATGCCAGAAAGGGATTCTCAGTATCCCACAATGTTACCAGTAAGAGGGTCATGAGCTCTGCCAGACCACCCTCTGCCAAGCTCCGGGGGCCACGTGGAGCTGGTTACCCTTTCAGCCCAATGACTTACACTGCTCACTTCCTACTCAAGTGTGTACGCCCCGTCTGCCCTTGCAGCCAGGTGAGCCCAGCACGAGTGCCCGGCAACACACTGGCAATCCCATCCACATCGAAGTCGAGCTCCGTTCTTGGTCTTCCTCGGACAGGCTCCTTGTCCAGCAACATTAGATTTGCGAAAGGAGCTTGCTAGTGACTTTGAAAGGAAATAAAGTCTTTGTGAATATGCAGGGGAATACTTAAGATTTAGAATAATGAATGGGCCTCTTCTGAACTGGACTTAGGACAGTCATTCTTCACACAGCAAATACTTGGCCTCTGTAGGGGCCCAGCAGCCATAAGGGGTTAAGGAGAGGGTTTCTCACCGCGAGAGTGGTGATGGAAACC
>PVKM010041339.1:0-13155 GCA_004027735.1 Carollia perspicillata
GCCACTTGGGGCCCGAGAGCCCCCTTCTCTGTTCACAGGGAGTTTGGCCTGAGTACGGTGTGCACCCCTCTAGAATCTTCTGAAGTTCTGAGCCAGGAGGCGCAGAGATGGGCACGAGGTTGGAACCTGGGGCTGTGGGTGGGAGGGGTGGGAGGGCTGGGGGAAGGACTCAGACGTGCAGCTGGGAAATTTGGATCAGGCCGTGAAGACTTTGCGGTTCATTCTCATGAAGCTCACTTCCTCCCACTGGGTTTCTGCCCCAGAGTGTGTGGGGTTCAAGGGGAAACACTGGCTGCTCCTTCTTGGGGACAGGCATACATTCTTGTCTTTCCAAGCAAACAGTTCAAAATAACCTCTCTTCTGTGCATGACCTTTGTGAGGCAGACCTCCTCCCTGACCCAAGCTGCCTGGCAGCGTACCTGCCCGGGGACCTGACACCCATGTTCCTGCTTGCGGCAGGCCTTCGGGCAAGGGTGCCTTCGCACCTGGAAACCTGGCTGTCGGGGGCTAACTGGGTGACCTGGGGCCAGTGACGAGCCTTGCTGAGACTCAGTTTCCCCATGTGCAATCATGCATGCCCACTTCGTAGGGATCTAGGGGAACTGGATGGGAATGCCTGTGTGAAATGCTGGGCGTGTGGCCGCAGGCAGTCCATGGTCCCTGTTCTCGAGTGACACCATATTCATCCCAGGGCCAGTGAAGAAACCCCAGTGAGGTCAAAGAAGGACGACCTGGGCCTGGCAAGCCTGCTTGCTGGCTTAACATCTGGGGAGAAAATATTGGAAGAAAAGCAAGTCCTTGCTGTGTGTACTAGGGAGCGTGGGAGCGCAGTACCTGCTGCTTCAGCGAGACAAGACCCGTGCAACCCTAGGAGGTACAGGGCAGCAGCGGGTTCAGAAATCGCAGGCTTTTGCAGGGGTGAGTTCCTGCAATTGCTGTGCTGCAGCCTGTTGAGGGGGCAGGTTAGTCGGGGAGAGTCGTGTAAGCTTAAGAACAGGAAAAAAAAGTTAAAAGGAAAATGTGTCCTTGCTCAGGGAACTTCAAGGGCAATTAAACAGATACTTGGAACCAGGGCTTGTATATAAGCAAAAGGCTGGTCTCCGACTTGCCTGGCCAGACCACTGGAGATCTGGGAAAAGTCAACCACTTGCTCCCAGCTGGTTCACGTGGAGGATTTGCCCTTCCCTGTCCCAAGTCTCTCTCCCTCTCCCTGTCCTGTGTCTGGTGATGGCAAGCGTTCATTGTCATTCCGGCCTGGGCGCACGCGAACCTTGGCCATATCGCTGCGTGTTAAACCATCTGGCAAAATATCACATTTCGATAACGGGCCTTTTCTGCATCGAGGGGGACAGAGAGGGGCAGCGCCGGGGTACTGGGAAACTACTTATGCGTTGACAGCGGACAGGGGCAGGGTCCAGGACCCTGACTTTGAATGTGAGGGGTGGCGGGGGTGGAGCAGGTATAGCTTGCTCCTCAAGCTATAAGTCGACCAGAGAACCAGCACCCCGTTTTCCACAGCCCAACTGGGGCGGGGGGCTGCGGCCAGTGCTGGCACCCCCCCGCTTTCGTCCTTTCGGCGGATTCTGTTGTAATTAGACAAGTCCTGACAAATACCCTCTTGCCCTTTGGGCTGGGGAGTTAGGAGCCCTGCCTGGAAACCCATCCCCCTTCACTGGGGAGCCGTCATTAGGCAACAGAACAGTTCACGGGGCCCTTGATTCAATAAAGACCCTTTTATGATGTTGGTTTTTCCCAGAAAAATAATACCACTTTGCCCTGTTTATTGCATTTAGATGTGTAATCGTATTAGATGGAGCAGCCCCGGGGACCGAAGTTACGTAGTTAGGGTTTTCACCAAAGCCTGTTACCCGGTCTTCAGAGGAAGACAGTGTCCTCAGAAAAAAACCCAAAACAACAAGGAACATTTTTGAGGATTTTTCTCTCTTGGCTTTTAAAGGACGTTTTCTTCCATCAGGGGCAAGAAGCGACTCGGGGGAAGAAAAAAACCGGAAAGTGAAACTAACTTGATGGGCCAGCGTCAGCGCAGCCCTGCCTGCCCCAGGCAGGTGATGCGCACCTGGCAGAGTCCCCCACTTGTCACAGAAGGGGTTCGTGAGTCAGGCCGGCAGCCCGTGTGGCGCAGAGGGCTGCCTGTGTCCTCTGCACCGGGAGCTGAGGGGTCCCAGCACGTTTCCGTGTTCACCATGCCAGCCGACTGGCAGGTGGCAGTTCTCTGCCTCCCCGAGGCCTCTCCCTGCCAGGGCAGGCAGCCCTGGCCACAGGTCGTGTTGGGGGTGGGCGGCTTTCGGCGGTTGGGAGGGCTTACCTGGCCCCTGTCCACCTTGACTGGACACACCTCCCAGGCATCTCCTCCACCCACCGCAGTGGGAGGAAGGCAGGCGCCCCCTCCACACACACAGCCGCCATCTCTTCTCAACGTCTTATCCCCAGAAGAGGTTCCAGGGTCAGGCCAGCGGATAAACATTTCCAGGTCACCGAGTCACACCCCTCCTCGAAGTCTCCCCAGTGCGGTGTTAGGTGGCTGAGTCCAGGCCCTCCTTCCCAATTCAGGACTTAGAAATCTCAAGTGCCGAGGACGGTTCTGGGAGGCATTCGTAGGCGTGCTCTAAGAAGAACAGGGTGTGACATTTCAGAGTGCTGGAAAGGTGGTGCATTAAAAAGGGGCAAATCCGCTTCATTCTGGGGCGGCTGATGGGTGTTATTGCTGAAATAGCTTCGCAGGAGTGTCCTTTAACGCAGGGGAGCTGCATTTCACAGGGGGCGGTTCCTCTGTTCCTGGAGACTGTGCGTTAAGGTATTTTTCAGTATCACTGTCCTAAGGTTTGGGGTGATTTTTTAACTTATTTTTCAGTACTTTTCCTATTACAGCTGACATTCAATATTATATTAGTTTCAGATGAAACCTTTAGATTTTCTGGATATTTTACACTTTTTGGAAGAAGTGCTATTAAATTATATATGTATATACATCTGTGCGGGCATATATACATAATATACAACATCTTTTTGTTTTTCTACCCAAAGGAATATAAGTAGAGCGTGTGAAACCAGATTATACAATTCTGTTTATAATCAGCTGTTAGGAATTTGCAATGTGATAAATTATTTTAGATTTCCAAATGAAACTTTGGCCACTGGGAGGCTCTGAGGAAAGTACACGGCCAGGAGAGGCAGAGAAGTATGAGTTTTCGGTTTCGGGGACCACCCACTCACCTACATGCTCCCCCAAATTACCTACGTGCCAGCCCATCCAGCAGCAACGGTGACCAGAGAGCAGTTTTATATTGTCCTGGTCCTGAGTAAATGGAGTTGGAAAAATTATTTACGTTCGTTGGCTCTTCTCTGCCCTGACAATGGGGCAGGAGGATGCATTGCTACATCTTTTTCAGCAGTAACATTAGTAGCTGTTCTTGGGAGGAAAAATTCTGGTGGCCTGTGTTCATTCAGGTCGTGGTTTCAGTGTGCACTTTCGTGGTGCTGGGTGGCCACCAGAGCAGTCTGCAGGGGTGCGGACCGTCAAGCAAGGCCAGGAATGCGCCGTGGCTGAGTGGCTCAGTTGGTTGGAGCGGCGTCCCGTAAACTTAAAAGGTTGCAGGTTCGATCCCTGGTTGAGGCGCACACTGGAGGCAACCGATTGATGTTGCTCTCTCAAATTCGTAAACAGAGCCTTGGGTAAAGATTTAAAAAAAAAAAAGAGCAGGGAATGAAGTCAGGACTCCACCTTCATACTTTGTAACTGCTGTTGGTGCAGACCCACGATCCTTTTCCGAAATTCTAACTCTACAAAACTGAAAACCAAAGTCGCTTCTGTAACGAGTTCCGTGAGGAAACCTGAGCTAAACGGACTTGAGACTCGGTGTAGTATAGTCTGTATTCATCTTGGGGGAGGGGGCTGTCAACATTCATGGGTTTCACTGCAGAGACATTAATGCGTTTGATTATGGCACCGCCCTGCTGAGTGGGGTGTTGTCTACTATGGGGTGTATGTACCACGTTACTTCCCAAGCCTGGAAAATTCTGAAAGGTTTGGGATAACAGCCCTGTCGTTCAGGGTGAAACGGTGAACATTTCAGGCCTCTGAGGGCCACCGGGTCTCGGTCGCAGCTCTTCTGCTCTGCTGCTGTGGCGCGGAAGCAGCCAGACACACTATGTGAATGAGTGGCTCGTGTTTAGTAAAACTTTATAAAAACAGGTGGTGCGCCGGGCCTGGCCTGTGGGTCTGAGGTTTGCTAGCTCCTCAAGGGGAGGATAAATGTGTCCTGAACGTGTGCTCTCTTCTTCCCCACATGTCAGCCCTGCTGTCTGCACACCTATCTGCTTGTTTCCCTCCCTCGGTGCCGTTGCCTTTAAGGAGATAAAAGCCGCAGCTGTGACGCCAGCACTCGCCTCTGGCTTGGGCTCCTGGACGGCCTGGAGATGGGAGCCAGAGGAAGGCGCTGCCCGCCCTGGCCTCCTTAGTGGGAGTGTGTATTCGTGCGCACAGAGGCATTCGGGCTCCAGTCCAGCCTTGCCAAAGGGCACTCGGACCTCCACCCGTTGATGAGTTCTGGGGGTTAAGCCAACCCTAAGGAACACTGGCCATCGGCGTTGGGCCAGGCAGAACTGGAGAGTTTGCAGAGCATGGTGGGAGTGAGGGTTTAAGAGCCAAGGTGTTCTTAGCAAAAGAATTTCTGGCAGAGAGATTGGTTATCATAAACTCAGGGGCTCTGATGGACAAGATTCGGGACTCCTGGCTTTGTTCTTCCCAGGCCCGGATTGGCCAGCGAGTCTGAGAAGGCTTTCCACTGTGGCAGAGACTCCAAGCCAGCCGAGCCCTCTGGCTCCCACCTCCACAGTGGGCTGGCCTGGGGCAGCCTGGGTAGGTGGCTGGAAGGCAGGCAGGACCCAGCAGAGCCCAGTCCCCCAGGCTGAGTGCTGGGAGTGCCAGCACCCCTGTGCCTAGCAAGACCCAACTCTCTGCCAGGGAAGTTGGCCCCTTGGTAGAAGTACTGGGTTCCAAGTTGTCTCTGGGTGGAGCAAAGGTTAGTCATTTCTGGGTGTGTCCTGGGGGCAGTGAGGTCAGCCCCTGGCCAGACCAAGCGTTGGAGACCCCACAGCCACCCACCCCGCACCGAGTTTCCTCTGGGCTGTGGAGAGGTGGGCCCGTGTCAAGTGCGGGGATACCTTCTTCACTCACCTGGGCCAGCCTGTCGACTGCTGACTCACTGGAGTATCTGAGGACAGCAAGAAAAATAAAGGACTTTCAGGGGCAGCTGTGTTTCCTATCTTAGGCCATAATGCCCCTAAAAATCCTTATTGCTCTTGCAGTGGGCGTCGGGGAGTGGCTGCCAACCCACCTCTCACCTACCTGGCTGCTAAGGGACGGGAAGGGCTTCCTGGGGTCTCATCGGGCCTGTGTATTTGTTGGGCGTCGAGAGACTCCTGCGTACATGGGAGGGTCTCCCCGGCTCATGTGGGCAAAGGTTCCAAAGAGCCCAGCTGCATGTGCAGGGCAGCGCTGCTGGGCTGGGCAGGAACTCACACTGTTTTAAAGCGGAAAGGGCCTCGGTTGATTCTCTGAGACCCAGTGAGCTGGCCATTTTGCAGATTTGCCTGCAGTGGGTTGAAGGTCTTTCCCTCGCACTGCGACCCTGGAGCTTGCTGGGTGTTTTCTATCCCCATTTCTCTTCCCGAGCCTCCTCTGTTCTCAGCAGGCGCCCCCACCCCACAGATACTTTGGCTAAGTCAAGGCCTTGTCCTGGGTGGATTTGGGGTTCTTGGGGCATGCTCCCCTTAACCCAAGAACCCCAATACACAAGCATATCGCCAAATCTCACAGCAACAGGCTCTTCCTTTCTAGCCGAGGCCAAGCAGTGGCCTGCCTGCGGATGGAGAGACGGGGCAGTGAACAGGCAGCAAGACCTACCTTGTGTCTCGCTGACCTCACAGTCAGTGGGGGAAATTTATCTTCCAGGTATTCCTCAGGTTCCCTCCCAGGTGCTGACTCAAAAGCTCTCATCACTCAAGAAGATGACTGTATGCAGAACCCTGGCCGCAGTGGTCCTCCTTCCTGGCCAGCCTGGCCCCTGGCTGCACGGGCTCTGGCCGTCCGAGCCTGCCTCCACACCAGCTCTCCCAGAGGAAGGGGCTGTGGGGAGCGATGTTTCTCCCTCCTTGGTAAAAGGTGGGTGGAGCTCTCGTGATGCACGGGCGGATGCAGTTCCATCCTCTCCAGCTAAGCGTTTGCTCATTTCACGTCAACGGTCCCTGGGGCCCCTTTGGCCTGCCCTTCCGGCCCTCGCAGAGCTCCTTGTTCCTGAGCACGTTCCTCAGTCCTTATCCCAAAACATTTGCAAAAGACACTATATCAATTTTTCTAAAGGCAGTGCATCAAAAATAAAACAGTACTGTTCTTCCTCGATTGTAAAAGAACTGCCTTGCGTTTCAAAAATACAAAAGGATGCAAAAGCATATAAGTGCCCATAGCCAAGGATAATGTCTGCTAATGAAATACATCCTGCCAGCATTTTGCCCTTGTGTAGGTACCCCCCCATCCAGTTAGCAGGATTGGGGCTTTTAAAACGGGTGAGGCTTGTAACCCATTCAACTGATGGCTCTGTGCCCTCAGGGGCCAGAAAGTCTGTTTTCTTTCTGACAAGTGGGGTGGAGATGGGCTGGAGATTGCCTCCAGCCAGGGAGCTCAGAGACCTCCCTGGAGGGTGCTGGGGCAGCACCGAGTCTCTCTCCAATCAGGTGGATGAAGTGGTTGGGGAGGAGGCTAGAAATGTGGGCTGCTGCATTGCTTCTGGGCCCCGGTCACCTGAGAATCACTTGGAGAGTAGTAAAAACTCCAATAGCCCTGGCCAGTGTGTGGCTCACTTGGTTGGAACATCATCCTGGCATACGCGAAAGGTTGAGGGCTTGATTCCCAGTCAGGACACACGCCTAGGTTGTAGGTTCAAGCCCCGGCCCAGGCACAGGTGCATCAGCTCCCGATCTGGGTGCATGTGATCCCCAGTCCAAGGGCCGATCCAGGCCGGGAGCATGTACAGGAGGCAACCAACTGATGCTTCTCTCTTGCATTGATGTTTCTCTCCTTTCCTCCATTCCCCTTGTCTCTAAAAGCAATGAAAACAAAAAGTCCTTGGTTGAGCATTAAAAGAAACAACCCTTTAATGCCTGGGCCCCACCCCAGACCAACTGGATCTGAATTGTTGGGGTGGTGGGGGGCCTGGGATCAGGGTCTGGTTTTGTTTTCCTGATGTTCCTCAGCTGATGCTGGTAAGGCCAGCGAACTGCTCACTGCGTGCCTGCCCCCGTTAGAGATGGGAGAGGTTTTCTCCGGACCTGCCTTCGGAGTCTGATCAGGTGATGTGACCATTTGCAATTGGCAGGTTTTCTCTTCCTGTGTTTTCCGTGCTCTCAGAGTTATCTTTCGATCCTCATCTCACAGGAGAAGGACCGAGGCCAAGGAGACCAGGAGACTTACCGGAGGCACACAGCTGGGAGGTGGCAGAGCTGGGGTTTAGATCGGCAGCTTCCAACTCCCAAGGTCAGTGCTCTTTCAGTAATAATAATTCTTTGTAATTAGCTTATATGATTATAACAAGCATGTCATAATGCTTACTAATACTTAGGTTCCTGTGATGATGAAACCCTGGAGGTAGGTGGGGGCCATGGTCTCCTGGAGGAGGTACCCGTCCCACAGGGTGACTAGGGGGTTGTCCCTTGGTTTCCCCGGTGCTGACTGTGCACCTGGCCAGCCTGGCCCCACAGCCTGCTGTGCTGCCAAGAGCACGGCTTTGGGCAGGGCGGGACTTAGCCCCATTTTCAGAACACGCCAGAGGCATGTGGCTCAGGTCCCACAGCTGGGGTGGCAGAGGGCCCCTGGCTCCCTGCGCGTTGCCTGGACAGAGGCATCTAAGAAGGAGCACAGCCTGCTTGGGGCTTGCTTCTCTGGGCCCTGCTCCAAGCTGGCAGCCCTTAGAAAAGGACCCCTGCTGGGGGCCTAGGTCTACAGAAGGCTGTCCCTGCCCCTCCCTCTTTCCTACAGAGCTGGCCTGCAAGGACCTGGCCTGAGGGTCAGCTGGGCAGAACGCCAGTGCAGGGAACGAACAGGCAGGAACGAACGGGCAGGACTGCTCCAGGAAGCAGTCTGATGTTCCCTGGGGTCAGTCTGCGGAGCTGCAGGGGCAGCCTGCCTCGGACATGGCGGGTGGAGACGGGAATTGGGAGCTGAGAACACCACTTTCCCAGAGCCCAGCGGCTCTGAGCCAGGCCCATGGGCTTCCTTTGGCAGGGAGTGCCCAGGCCTTGGCCACACCTTCCCTTGCTGGGGCTTGGCTCTCTACTTCCTCAGTCTGGCTCTCGCCCTGCTCCCCGCCCAGCTCTTTGCGGCAAAGTGCACACTCTTGGCAACGACATCCATTTAACCTGCTTCCCAGAAAGCAGGATGGCTGGGCAGGCCGACTCAGCCAGCCCCGTGATGGAAAACAGGGTGGTGGGCCTCAGCTCGGGCTTTTCTTTCCCATATTCCTTGGACAGCTGGGTTGGGAGATAGTCCTGAACTGCCTTGGCTTACCTGGGTCAGAAATAAGCTCAGCTCAGCTAGCAGCCTTGAGCAGTCAGGCCGAGCCAAGGGCTTTGAGCTCCTGTAGTTGGGGTAGAGCAGGGGGAGACAGGCCTTTGCCCAGGAGTTTGATCGAGGGCAGCTGGGGCCCGAGGTAGAGCCCCCATCTCTGCATGCCTATTGCCTCGTTTGTGTACAACAGTGCCCTGTAGGAAGGTGTCTACACTGCAGGCTCATGAAATTACCACACTCTGTCCCTCCCCTGTGGGAGGGATACTTCCACAGAGAGCTCTGGGTGGGGTCTGGCATGAAGATGCTCATTCAGCGCTAGTGGCACTGTACTGCTCAGGAGTTGCAGCACGTCCTTGATCTCTGCAGGGACCACCTTTCATCAGTTTTTCTCTCTGGGCATCCTGCCCTGGCCAGACCCTGTTGGGATGGTGGGTCTAGACCGAGAAGCCACAGTCCTCACCCCTTTGCCTTGCATTCCTGTCTGGTCTGGCCCACGGAGGCATCCTTCAGCCCTCAGGTTCGTCCTACAAGTCCGGGTGCCATCACCATCAGTGCCAAGACATTCCCTCTAGGCCTGGGCCAGAGTAGCTGCTGCAGAGCTCTTCCCTCATCCCCACCCACCCACCTCCTTGGGCTGCAGACAGTCCAGCACAGGCAGAAAGAGCTTTCTGTTTGGCTTGGCTCGTGGGGAGGAGATGAGCGCTTGCTTTCTGTGTTGACTCTTGTATCTAACAGGCAGAGCCCTGGGACATCACAGAAAAGCAGCCTTGGACCTGCAATGAATTTGGGGACTGTCCCTGATGACCTGGCCACTGCAGAGGTAGGAATACGTGATAACATGACCCCCAGTGCTGGCTAGTTCTTGGCTGTTGCTGCCCTGCATCCATGGCCCTTCTGATAACACCTGTCTTTTCCTCCAGGGGATCATGCCTCCTTCACCTTGTACCCTTGGGTTTCAGCTGGGGCCAATCCCTCCTCCTGGCTTTAGAGGCAGGCATGTGTCCCAGGCTGGGCACTGAGACTCCCCATTGGGACTTTTGCAGCCACTATGGGGAAATAAGCATTTGCTTTTTGTGGAAGTTGCCAAGCTTGGAACTGCTGGTGGCCATCCTGTTCTCTACTTAAGGGTAAAGCTGACAAGGAAGAAAGAGCTGAGAAAAGCCAAGTATATTCTGTCCAGATGTCAGTAAGCCCCTGGATCAAGCCATACCTGAAGCCAACTGTACCCTTGGACTAACCTGATTATATGAGTAAATGCAGTTTTTTTTCCTAATACTGTCTGGAGTTGGGTTTCTGTCATAGAAATTGGGTTTCTGTCATAGAAAGGGTCCTAACAAAGGCAATGTTTTTCTTTTATCTCATTTTTAAAAAATCGACTTTGAGGTATACTTTACATGCAATAGAATCCACCCATTTTAACTGTTCAACTCATAAGTTTTGTCAAACGCGTACACCCTTGTAACTACCACCACCATCAGCATTTCACGTGCCTTCATTCCCCCAACCCAGACAACCGCTGGCCTACCTTTGTTCTAGAGACTTGTCGTTTTGCCTTTTCTCGAATTCTATGTAAATATCCCATCACGTGTGTTCTTTTGTGTCTGGCTGCCTCTATTCAACATGGTTATGAGATCTATTCCTGTTTTCACGCACCAACAGTTCATTCCTCCGTGTTGCCGAGTACTGTTCTGCTGTATGGATGTGCCAGGCTTTTCAGTCATTTATCAGCTGATAGACATTTGGGCTGTTATGAATAAAGCTGTTCTAACATTCACGTACAAGTCTTTTGTGTGGGTATGTGTTTTGATTTTTGTGTCTGGACACCAGTCTCATTTTATAGCTGAGGAACCTG
Organism: Carollia perspicillata; assembly: GCA_004027735.1. Lineage (NCBI taxonomy): Eukaryota > Metazoa > Chordata > Mammalia > Chiroptera > Phyllostomidae > Carollia > Carollia perspicillata. The sequence continues at coordinate 10,434 of PVKM010041339.1, forward strand.
GGGTTCAGAGAGGTGGGCCGATGTGTCCCAGGTCACAGAGATGATGGGGCCTGGGGCTCGCGCTGGGAACACAGGAGGGGCGTTATGTGGCCGGTGCGCGGTGTTTGGGTGTTCCGTAACACAGGGGACCGGGACTGCTTGGTGAGGGAGCTCCTGGAATCCTGGGGCCCACGAACATGGTGGCAGGAAGGACTGTCAGGACGAGCGGTAGCCGTGGTCCTCACCTCGTCACCCCCCTGGCCCAACAGGAGGTGTTCTTCCCCTCCGGGTGCCACAGTTTGAGTGATGACATCCACCCGACTGCCTTCCTGAAGTCACAACCCACTTCCCCAACTGTATTTCTCAAACCTGGACAGGCGAACTATGTATCTGAGCTGACCATCACCGAGCAAACTCCTGTGAAGTCACGGAGTTGAGATCCAGACCCAAAATGGAGATCTCCTTTTTGTTTTGTTTTGGGTTTTTTTCCCCCTTGGCTTGGAACCAACGAATCATGGACCCATCCCAGAAATCCAGAGGATGTCATGATGGTAACCTCAAATTCAGTCTAGCCTCTCATTTCACAGATGCTTCACCCAGATCTTCTTGGTCTTTTCTCTGCTCAGGTCAGGCCTTGGCAGTCAAGGAGAATGTTTTCCCAGTGCACATGCAGTGACCTCGCCATGGGCCACATCCCATGGGACTCGGCCACCCCTGGGTCCCACTGTGCTGAAGCCAGCACCTCCGGGCCTTCCATTTTTGTGAGCCAGTCCACCCTTTCCTTCATCTGAGCCAACTTACAGGGGAGAGTCTGGGCTAAGCCTCATAGCTTAGCCCCATAGCTTAGCCGGGACAGCATTCCCAAGTTCCCCCAGGCAAGATCAAGGCCACCAGTCCAGTTCACCTCTTCGGAGCCAGACACTAAGTGCCTAAGTGCCTTGCATGTATTATCTCAAATCCCCTCAACAATTCTAGGGGAGGTACTGTTTTTTATTTATTTTTACCCTCACCCAAGGACATCCCTTCACTGCTTTTAGAGAGAGAGGACAAGAGGGAGAGAAACCTCGATCGGTCGACTTCCATAAGCACCCAGACCAGGGACCAGAAACGGCCTTAACGCACAGGAAGGTGGGGGGCTTAACTGACAGTTTTGTGCCTGGAGCATAGCAGGTGTGGGGCACTGCAGAGGCAGCCTTGGGACAGCCCTGCGCTTTTCGGAAACCACTTTCATTCTTAGTCCCTACTGAGTAAACGGGGCTGTCTCCCCACCCACCCCCTTCCCACACCTACCGCCAGACCCCCACCGATCAGCACACCCCAGTACCGACTACAAGTGTTGCTCAGGCCCGGGCATCAGACCGAAGTTGAACCAGTCCCTCTAGCAGTGCACCGAAGTTTCCAGAACAGTAAGCAGCACTTCCTCCTTGCTGAGATGGTTACCCTGGAGCTACCAGAGGCCATGTTTACCTTGTGGCCATTTGAGAATGGAGTTGGTAGTTTGAAGTCAGAAGAAAGCAGAGCCAGGAGCTGGAGCAGGACGCAGGGCCCTGATGGCATCTTGGGAGCCCTTGGACCCACCCACACTGGAAGTGAGTTAACGCCTGGTGATTTTAGAAATTCCTACGGAAAACCAAAATCTCATTTTACTTGCTTAAGCCAGTTCAAGTTGAGTTTCTATTGCTTAAAAATGAAATGGTTCTCTAGAAGTGATTGCTATCATTGCAGTTAATATTATTAGTACAAGCAGATAAGCAGGAAGATGCAGCCTTGGGGATGCACCGTCCATGTTCCCCCAGGGGCCTCCGCCGACACCCGGATTTCTGCCCCCAGAGGGCAGGGGACTTACATTCACTGCCGCTAAGCCGCAGGTGCCAGGCGCCTGCCACAGCGGAGGTGGTTAATAACATCTTTGACTGAACGAGTGAGGCAGGCCCATTGTCCACGTCTCCTCCAGCGCGCTCTGCTTCCGGCCTCCGTGCCGGGCACACACTGTGCCCTCTCTGCTTGTCCTTCGCTGACACCTGCACCCACCGGAGTGCCTGCCGGGAGTCTGTCTTGGCGAACGGGTCTTCTAGCGTCAGGGTTCTCTCTAGGGCCTCAGTGATCCCTTTACCCATTCATATATTCAGTTTAAAAATCTATTGAAAGCATCCATTATAGATTCCTACCTTGGACCACTCACAAAAATTAACTCGAAATGGATTAAGGGTTTCAGGGTAAGACGAGAAACTCTAAAATTCCCAGAAGAAAACAGGAAAAAAGCTCCTTCACAGGGGTCTTGACAATGATTTTTTGGATACGACACCTACGGCACAAGCAACGGAAGAAGTGGACGACGTGAAACCAAGCAGCTTCTGCACGGTGAAAGGAACGGTCAGCAGAATGAAACGACGAAGTATTGAGTGGGAGGAAATGCTTGCAAATCCTGTATCTGATTAGAAATACCCCAAATAGATAAAGAACTCATACAACTCAATAGCACAAGTAACAGTAATCCAATTGAAAAATGGACAAATGACCCCAATAGACATTTCTCCAAGACGCAAATGGCCAACAGGTACATGGAAAGATGCTCATGACCAGTAATCGTTAGGGAAGTGCCAGTCAAAGCCACAATGAGATCTCACCTCACACCGTTCAGAGTGTCCAGCAGCACAGAGACGAGATAACAAGTGCTGCAGAGCATGCGGACGAAGGGGAGCCCTCGGGCCCTGCTGGCGGATTGCAAACTGGTGCGGCCACC
>PVKM010041340.1:0-13157 GCA_004027735.1 Carollia perspicillata
GAGAGAGAGGGAGAGAGAGAGAAAGTCGAAGCTGTGTTCTTTTTATGACTTAGGCTTGGAAGTCACATCAGCAATCATTTCCACCATACTCCATTGGTGGTATCAGTCATTAGCTTCCATCCTGATTTCAGGGAAGGGAACACAGACTGCAATCCTCAGTGGGAGGGATACCGATGTCACATTCAAAGAAGAGTGTGTGGGATGGGATACATATATTGATGCAGCCATATTGGGAAAATACAATGTCACACTTTCCAAATTTCTACAGGAACTCTCTTGGGTTTTGTATCTATATTTATAAAAAATAAATTAAAAACTCAAAGCAGTTTCTTCTCTTTCTTCTTTCCCTCCACTTTTTACCTTGCTCCACCTTGTCCTTCCTTCCTTTCAGTTATAAACAGCACAACCATTAGTGAGTTATCATTTCACAGTATGAAATATTGCCAGCAAGGTCATTTTTGATGGTCTTCTTGGCATACCCTAAATAATATTTTTTGCTATGTTTACATTCTACTTTCCACATTGCTACATGAAGACCGTCTTTCCAACCAATCTTTTGTCATCTCTTACCCAATTATTTTCAAAAAAGACTTTATAACACAAAAAATCATTAGAATTGGGGCAATTTATTATTTAACATGCTCACTATGTGCCAGACACTGTTCCAAGTAGACTCTTTACAAATATTAACTTGCTTAATATTTACAACATTATTCTCAACTTATAGGCAAGGAAACTGAGTTACAGAGAAGCATCCTGCCCGGGGTCACAAAGCTATCACATGGCAGCCCCAAGTATCAAACCCAGGGCATCTGGCTTCCAAATCTGTACTCTTAACCACCACATTATATTGCCTCTCTATCATTGCTCTAATCCAGCAGCCCTATTATTAACTTGAGCAATAAGAAATATATAGACTCTGAAAAAAACAAGAACTTTCAGATGTACAAAATAATGGGAAGGTAGAGAAATATGACTGGATACCTGGAACAGGCCTGGGAGGAAGGGGTTTGTAGGAGCCCCAATCCTGCCCCAAGCAGGTCAACAAGGAATGGTATCCCTCCCATGCCACAATCTCCCACCCCCTGCCCCAGGCTGCCCTCTCACTAGCCTTACCACTCCTAATGGACTTTGTCCCAGAGTGACTAAGACCAGGGACAGAAGTTTGCTAGATCTAATGTGGTGAAATATACAAGAAATTCAAAGCATTTTGTTAATATTGTATAATAATTTTCTTATAGAACTTCTGTAATGGGGTATTGCAATTGGAAAGAGACAATGAGATTTAGAGTGACTTCCTCATATCTCATAGTCAAAGGACTTCTGAGAAGTGGACAAAATTCTGCAGACATCAGGCCTCTGACTTTTACCACTGCAAAGTAATCTCCTCTGAACAGCTTCTCCCAACAATATCAGGTTTCCTCAGTCAAGTATTTAGGAGGCTGCTGGTGAGTCTAATCAGCAGGGACATCTTAATAACTGAAGTCACATTTGATGGAAAAACTCATAAAGAAGCTTTGAGTGATTGAGGGCATCTTGTCAGAATTCTAGCTTCAAACATGTGTGATGCCACATATTTGGAATTCTGTGATGAGAATGCAGAAATATTTCAATAAAAGTATCAAAGAGGTTTATCTGACTCTAATAATACAGTGTTTTCTATGGAGAAACAAGTGTTTGCAAAGGAGAATGAAGTTTTCCATTAGCTGGGAAGCACCATTTATTCAAAACAGTAAATGAGTACTTATTAGTGGTATAAACAGAGATATAAAATGGATCCTTGAGGCAGACTTTCAGGAAGCCAGAGGCAAAGGGAGAAAGGGTAGAAGTACTAAAAGAGAGAAATTTTGTAAAAAATATGCAGTTATATCTTGAACATTTGTCATGGAAAGCTGGGTAATGAAGGATTAGAAACAAAAGAAAACAAAACAAGAGTAAGGGAAGTGCTACAAGGAATAAACTGCTGGCAATGTGGTCAATATAAATGAAAAGTTCCAAATCTTATTGTGGGTGGGGGTGGGGACTTGAGGACACCTGGCTGGGGTCAAATTCAGGGTAAAAAAAATAACACCAAAGAAATGAGCAGAAAGGAAAAGATGAATAAGGAGAGAACAGAAAGAGGAAAGAAAGCACACTGATCAGGAAACTGACCAAAACAGACATGTTCAGTGTCACCTGAAGGGAAACAGAAAGAAGGGGTCATTTAACAGTATGCAAACAAAGGAATTTGAGAAGAGATTATTTTAATTATTAAAAAAATGGAGGCCTTTCAAATCACCTGCAAATTCTAGCTCTGTGAATTATAGAGGACAGAAGCTCTGGATGTTGTCACAGGAATGACTGGCTTCTATGATTTTCTATCCCAGAAGTCAGTCACCTGGCAAGGCCAGTGGGCAGGAATCCTGATTGCCATTTTTAAGTGCTCCAAAGGCTTAGGGTGATGCTGTCAGTGAGGAAATGTGTGAGACCACGAAGAAAGAATTGGGATGGATGAGTAGGTTGGTTGGCAAGAACCCCTGACCACCTGGCTGCAGATGTCAGAGTAGGGGGTGAGCCTTCATTGACTCCTGCTCTCAGAGAACTTCATTCCCTACTGCTATGTTGGCTTGATCTCCATGTGTTGGCTCAGGCTTCCTCAAACTCGAGGACAAATTCTGGCTTTAGGCTGGACTATCTCAGGAGCCCTAGCCCTATATGTTAGGATCCAGAAACAGTGCATCCTTGCTGTTTATGTCATCTTGACCTTGGGCTTTTTGTCTCTCTAACTGGAAGCCACAATTCTACTTTGCTTCTCTTCTGGTAGATTTGTTCTCTGTATTTAAGGCTCTGCCTTGGGTACCTGTCTGTTTCTTAACACCCTCTAAGTTTGGGGGCACTGACTTAGTCTTGGTAGGCTCCCTCACAGAGTCCAAAGTTACACCCGAACCCCTTGCAGTGATTTTCCCCAACTACTGGAACCAGATGACTCTGTTACTCGCTCCCCATCTCTCTTCTTGGCTCTCTAAGCATCGCCTACGCTTAAATTCCCATCATGTGCTCTGAGCACCTTTAGGGACATTTTGTCTATCTAAGGTTGGCCATCCTGATGCAGGTTAGATCACATAGTCAGCCATGCCTTGCCATAGCTGTCAGATGCCATGGGCTGTGTCTGATATATTGGACTGCTCCTATCCTATAAGCTGGGTCTGTGCCCCATGTCCCTACAGCTAAGTCTGTCCCACGAGCATCTGTGCCATTCCAGGGAGTGAGGGAGCAGTTTGAAGTGTTAGTCCATCCTGTCTGCCCCATTTTACTGCATCGAACCTGGTCATCCCAGGTGGCTTCTTTGACATAATATATATTAGTAAAATAGGATGCTATTTTACTAATAGCATTGTACAGGGATGGGCAAAAGTAGGTCAATAATAATAATAAATAATACAATTATAAGTAAATAATAATACAAGAATAAACCGTTTCGTGTATTCACAACTGTAAACCTACTTTTGCCCCACCCTATATATTTAACTACATTAGAGTCAAGAAGAGACTAGAGTTTAGCATTCAGAGATGTGGCAGAAACATGGTCAGTGCCCCTCTTACAGCTCCTTGGCACTCCCTCTCCCATGTCTAAGGCTTCCTCTGGCAAGCACTTGTGACTCAGCCTGTGCACTTTCTCTCAGCTATGGGTAGGGTAGGGCAGGCAGGAAATGCCAGAGTTAACACCCTTAGGAGCAGCATAGGAATTCAAGATAAATACCTTAGCTTCCTTTCTTCATTGTGAGAAGGTGACTAGATAACCCCAAGGTGTGCTCTAAGCTATCTGTGAGTTTACCAGTGGAACTGAATCTCTGTTGCCCATAACTGTAACCTGCTCAGTAGCTCACTTTTTGACTTCCTTCTTTTCCCCATTTTACTTTTCCACTCCCCTCCTGCTATTTCCTGAGATCACCTTCCCTCACCACCAAAATTTGTGCCCAAATCCTGTCTTGGGGTCTGCTTCTGGAAGAGTACAAAGACAAGAAGTCTCATATTCAAGGTTACAGATTTAATTGTGTTCCTGAGAAGGCACACCTGTTTTGAACACTAGCATAATAATATACTTTTTATAATATATTAAGAGAGGAAAAAAGTAACAAAGTTCTCTGTGAATAGCACTTTCTAGCCTCTGTGAATAGCACTTCCTATCTGGGTCATGTGGACTATACTGGCCTTTGAGATGTTAATAGGTATTATGAGATTTTGGGGTCAAATATGCTTAGACTAAAACAAAATTAAGCAGATTGCCTCACTTCAGTATTCCTGTAGTCATTAGGAAATTAATGGGCCTTGTAAATTTCCCGAAGTGCAGGCTACAGAGTTCTAAAATTGCCTGGCATGTCAGGGAATACAGTTTAGGAAAGGCCTTGGCACCCAAACTACAGAATTAAGACATAATATTGAGAAGTACATGAGGCAAGGTTTTCTGCTAGTGACAATGCTGCATTTCAGGGCACTCATAATTTCTTTCATGTCTCTGCTAACTAGAGGGACAGCCATCTATGGGCCGACCTCAGATGTTAGTATTTATTTTACACAGAAAACCAGTTATTTAATTTGTCTGATATGAATGTTTATTGGGAAGAAAGTCAGAGGAACTTCTTCCTCAAAGTGTGGTCTGTGGACCATCAGTATCACCTAAAAGCTTGTTAGGAATGCTGAATCTCAGGTGCCATCCCAGACCTATTGAATCATAATTCACAATTTTACAAGAGCCTCAGATAAATACTAGGTACATGAATATTTGAGAAACACTGGCATACAGGTCAACTTATTCAACTTCCACACGATGGAGGAATCTCCTCCAGGGTAACCTTGGAGAGTAATTGGTCATCCAACTTCTGCTTGAACATTCCCAGTGACTGGAAACTCGCTACCTCACTGAATTGTTAGAGAACAGATTCTTCTATTGACCAAAACCTATTACTCTGTATTTTCTACTCCTGGTTCTAGCTCTATTTTTGGTAGGGATTGCAACGAAACAAATTGAGCCCTTCTATAAAACAGCCTCTTGGATATATGAAGTCAACTATTGGGCCTCCTCAAACTTTAGTCTTTTCCTAGTTAAATGTTTATTTAATTTTCAAGTATTTATAGTCTGTCGATTATGTGCCAGATACTGTGTTAAGGGTTGAGGATACAGCAATGAACAAGGCAACAATGATCCTTGCTAACATGATACTCATTGTCTAGGAAAGGAAACAAAATACAAATTCACTTATTTTGACTTCTACTTCTGGAAAGATAGAAGTACTTTTCTTTATTCTTCCCACTAAATACAGCTAAAACCCTCATGTATTATATATAAAACAAACATAAGAAGAATCTGAAAGGTAGAGAGAAGGCAGACTGTCTAAAGACCTGACGCCTGAGGAATGACTTGGCAGTGAGTTCCCCAGGTTTTCTTTTTGCTTCATCTATCCTGGATACTGGAGAAGCTGGTAGCCTAGAAGTGCCAGCCTTTACCAGGCTGTGAGGAGGGGCTCCAAGCCTCCACCAGGGGGTTGTTAGAGAAGGCCAAGTAGGGAGCCAGGACATTCATCCCTAGTTGGTGGTAACAAGGCCCTACTCTTTGGTGTCAATAGAGATTCTTTGGGAGATTCCGGATGTCCACTTCCACTCACCAGTAATGAAAAGCCCTTTTCCCTCATTGCTGAGGTATCAGAGGAGACCTGGAGAGTCAGGACTTTAACCACAGCTGAGTGGTAACGAGGCCACCCTGTACTAGTGTCAATGGAGGCAGAGTGGGAAGCAGTAACCAGGTTCCCTTCCACCTCTTAGCCAGAATCATATTAGCAGATACCTAATGGGGATCCTCAACTCCCATCCAAACCCAAAAGTAAAGGGGCTCATCCTCACCACTTTTCCAGCGTCAAAAGACACTGAGTGGAAAATGTGAGCATTTAGGACTACCCAGTAGTAATGAGGTGACATTCCCTATCTTTGGCCGAACAGGTGCCAGAGGAGGCCTGGTAAAACACATGATTTTAAATAAAATCCTGAGTCTCACACATATACTTCAATAGAAAATCACTCATGATGGAAAGAACCATGAAGATTTCAATGTGAAAAATACAATCAATAGAGGTAACAAAAATATTAGAATTACCTGACAAGGATTTTAAAGTAGCCATCATAAAAATGCTTCAATAAGTAATGAATGTGCTTGAAACAAGTGAAAAAATACAAAGTCTATCAAAGAAATAGAAAGTCTTAGCAAATACAAGATATTTGTAATAGCCAAGTGCTGGAAATGGCCTAAGTGCCCATCAAGTAAATGGGTAGATTAAAAACTGTGGTGCATTTACACAACACAATACTACACAGAAGAAAGAAAGAAGGAGCTCCTGCCCTTCCTGACTGCATGGATGGAACTGGAGAGTATTATGCTAAGTGAAATAAGCCAGGTGGTGAAAGACAAATACCATGTGATCCCACCTATAAGTGGAACCTAATCAACAAAACTAACAAGCAAGCAAAATAGAACCAGAGACATGGAAATAAAGAACAAACTGACAGTGACCAGAGGGGAAGGGGAAAGAGAGATAATGGGGGAAAGAAAGGAAGGGTCAAGTCAAGGAACAAGTATAAAGGACCCATGGACAAAGACAATGGGATGATTGAATGTGGGAGATGAGGTGGGTAGGGCTGGGGAGAGTAATGGGGGGAAAATGGGGACAACTGTAATTAAACAACAATAAAAAAGAATAATCAAATGGAATTTTTAGAACAGAAATTAAAAAACACAATGAATGGGCTCACAGCAGAATGGAAATAATCATGATCTTAAGATATAAATAGAAATTACACAATTGGAACAACAGAGAAAAAACAGACTAAAAAAAGAATAAAGCCTAAGAAATACAAAAGACTATAACAAAATATCTAACTTTTGTCATTAGAGTCTCAAAAGGTGAGGAAGAAAGTATTTGAAGAAAGAATGATGTAAAATTTCCCAAATTAGGCAAAAGATCTATAGATTAAGAAGGTAAGTGAACCTCAATTAGGATAAGTCTCAAGAAATCCACACCGAGACATGTCATAGTTAAACATCAGAAAGCTAAAGACAGAAAAATTCTTGAAAGCAGCCAGACACAAGTGACACATTATCCATAGGGGAAAACTATTAAAATTATCATGGATTTTTCATCATAAACTGTAGAGGCCAGATAGAAGTGGCACAGCATTTTGAAGGCTGAAGGAAAAGAACAAACTGTCAACTCTGATTTCTATATGCAATGAAAATATACCTAAGGAGTGAAGGGGAAAAAAACAAGACAATCTCAGATGAAGGAAAACAAAGAGAATTTGTTGCCTACAGATCAACCCTAAAGAATGGCTAAAAGAAGTTCTCTAAACATAAAGCAAATGATAAAAGAAGGAATCTTGGAATATCGGGAAGGAAGGAAGAACAAAGGAAGCAAAAATAGGAGTAAATATAGTAGATTTTTCTTCTCCTTTCAAGTTTTATAGATTATGTTTGATATTTGAAGCAAAAATTATGACATTACTGTATATGATTCTAAATGTATATAAAGGAAATATTTAGGACACTTGTAAGTTGGAGAATGTAAAGGGACACAACAGGAGATAAAGTTTCTATTGGTAAAATGATGATGCTGATAGACTGTGCACTTGAGAAGAACATGTATTCTTCTGCTGTTGGGTGGAATGTTCTGTATATGTCCATTAGGTCAATTTGATGTATACTGTTGTTCAAATCCCATTCCCTTGTTAATTGTCTGTCTGGATGTTCTATCCATTACTGAAAGCAAGTCATTAAAATCTACTATTTTCATGTTGCCATTCTCTTCAGTTCTGTCAATGTTTGCTTCATATATTTAGGTGCTCTGATTTGGATGTGAGCATATTTATAATTGTTATATCTTCCTGGTGAGTTGACCCTTTTATTATAATGTAATATCTTTCTTTGTTGCTTGTGATGGTTTTTTTTTTTTTTTTTTTTTTACTTAAAGTCTATTTTGTCTGATATAAATGCAGCCACCTCTGCTCTCTTTTGGTTACCATTTGCAAGGAGTATTTTTCCCATGCTTTCATTTTCAGCCTATGTATATCCTTAAATCTAAAGTGAATCCTATAGACAGCATTTGGATCTTATCTTTTTTATCCATTTAGCCACTCCATGTTTTTTGCTTGGGAGAGTTTAATGCAGTTACATTTAAAGTAATTATTGATATGGAAAGACTCACTACTGCCATTTTGATCACTGTTTACTCACAGGGGTGTCCAACTTGCGGCCCGCAGGCTCCACATGGCTCAGGATGGCTATGAATGTGGCCCAACACAAAATCATAAACTTAAAGCATTATGATATTTTTCTGTGATTATGTGTTGCAATGTGTTTAATGTATGGTTCCAGAAAACTCTTCTTCCAGTGTGGCCCAGAGACATCAAAAGGCTGGATACCCCTAGTTTACTGTTTGTCTCTTTTATCCTTCTTTTTTTCTTGCTGTCTTCCTTTGTGTTTCATTGATTTTATTTTGTGGTGACATGCTTTGATTCTTTTCTTACTTTCTTTTGTGTATCTTCTATAGGTATTTTCTTTGGGGTTACCAAGAGACTTACATGAACATAGTTATAACAATCTATTTTAAGCCAATAATTTCAATCACATATAAAAATGCTCTACTTCTGCTTCTTCCCCCTCCACTTTATGTTATGATGTCAGAAATTACATTTTTTCTTTTTTATAATTTATTTTAATTGTTGTTCAAGTACAGTTTTCTGTCTTTTACTCCCATCCCAACCCACCCTCCCAGCCCTCCCCACCTCCCTCCCATTTCCACGTGCCCCTAGTTTTTGTCCATGTGTCTTGTATACTTGTTCTTGTAAACCCTTCCCCTTTTCCCCTGAAATTCCTTCCCCTCTCCCCTCTGGTCACTGTCAGCCTGTTCTCTATTTCAGTGTCTTTGGTTATATTTTGCTTGTTTGTTTGTTTTGTTGTTTAGGTTCCTGTTAAAGGTGAGATCATATGGTATTTGTCTTTCACCGCCTGGCTTATTTCACTTAGTATAATGCTTTCCAGTTCCATCCATGCTGTTGCAAATGGTAGAGCTCCTTCTTTCTTTCTGATGCATAGAATAGAAATTACATCTTTTATATAGTGTACCCATTAATACTTTTTTATAATTATAGTTATTTCTATACTCTTGTCTTGTAACTTCTATGCCATAAATAAGGTGTTATACTCATACACACCATAGTTACAGTATTACAGTATTCTCTATTTGTTTCTATATTTACCCTTATTAGTGGTCTTTATACTTTCATGTACTTTTGTGTTGCTATTTAGTGTGCTTTCATTTCAACTTGCAGGACTCCCTTTAGTATTTCTTGTAAGACTGGCCTAGTGGTGATGAACTCTTTCAGCTTTTGTTTATCTGGCAAAATCTTTCTCTCTCCTTCATTTTGGTTGGACAGTTTTGGTGAACACAGTATTCTTGCTTGACAGTTTTTTCAGCACTTTGAATATATCCCTTCTGGTCTGCAAGATTTCTGTTGAAAAATCCACTTATACTCTTTTGGGGGTTCCCTTGAATATGATGAGTTATTTTTCTCTTGCTGCTTTCAAAATTCTCTCTTTGCTTTTGACTTTTGACAATTTGATTATAAAGTGTCCCTTGGGATTCTTGAATCTGGATGCCATTTCCTCTCCCAGATTTGGGAATTTTTCAGTTATTATTTCTTTAAATAAGCTTTCTGCTCCTTTCTGTTTTCCTTTTGGGGCTACCATGCCTATATTGATCTGCTCAGTGATGTCACATAAATCTCTTAGGCTTTCTTCACCCTTTTTTCATTTTGATTCTTTGATTAGGTTATTTCAAAATGAACTATCTCTTGAGTTTCTGATTTTTTTTTCCTGCTTGGTCAAGCCTGTTGTTGAACCCCTCTAGTGAATTTTTCAGTTCAGTTATTGCATTGTGCATTTCCAAAATTCTGTTTGGTTCTTTTTTACATTTTCTATGTCTTTGTTGATGTCATTTTCTTTGTACATCATTTCCCTGAGCTCATTGTGCATCTTTATGATGGTTATTTTGTATCATTTATCAGATAATTTATTTTTTAGGGTCAGTTTTTTGAGATTTATTTTGACCTTTTGATTGGACCATTTTCCCCTATTTCTTGATATTCCTTGTAACTTTGTGTGGACATCCATTGGTATTTGAAAAAAAACAACTACTTCTTCCATTCTTTACAGACTGGCTTTGTGCAGGGAAAGGCCTTCACTAATCAGCCTGGCTAGAGATTACAGGGGCCTCTCAAACATTTTCTGTGGATATGTCTTCTCTAGACTTATACATTTGATTTATAATTAAAGGGATTTGTTTGTTTCTTTCATTCAGGAGCTTATAACCTCTGGCTTACTCTGGTATCTGTCTGCTCTACTGTGGGTCTTCTGAAGCAGCACCATGCCAACTAGTTTTTTCCCCCTAGCAGTCCCCAGGCATCTAGGTCCTGTCAGCAGCTCAGGTTGTGCTAGACAGAAACTGGTCCCTTGGGAAGTACCCCAACAAGGCAGAATGTGAGATACATGTTTCTACTCTTCTTTTTCCCACCTGAAGGAGAAGCTGCCAACTCATATTGGCCTCTGTGTACTCTACCACAGGCCCTCTGGAGCAGCAACAGGCTACACTGATCTTTTTTTGTTCTCAGCAGCCACCAGGCATCTAGAGTATGTTAGGTCCCATCTGTGCTTGAGACAGAAACCAGTCCCTTGGCAGCCCCGTGAAAAGCTGGAACATTGGACATACACTCCAGTCTTCACTTTCCCCCTGGGGGAGATGCTGCCCAAGCTGTATTAGCCTCTGTCTACTGTACTGCAGGTCCTCAGGAGCAGAAGCATGCTAATCAGCTATTTTTTGTTCTCAGCAATGCCAGACATTTAAAGTATGCTGGGTCCTGTCAGCTCTCTGTGACAGATGAGACAGAAGCCAGTTGTTCAGGTAGACCCTGAAAAATCAGAATGTTGGATGTACAGTCTAGTCTTCTCTTTCCTTCCCTAGGCAGAAGCCATGAGCTGGGAGATTCCTCACAATTAGTGGCACTGTGCTGGAGGGAGAGACTACGGTGCGCGTGGGTGCCACAAAATTCCCTACCAGCTTCACTGTAGTTGATGTCAGGCTTGCCTGGGGTACAAGAGCCTTTTAAATGGTTTTTGGATTTTTCATAAAGGGAAATCATTCATGTATTGTTGTTGAATTGCTGTCTCCTTGGTAGTTTCCAGACAATGACTGAGTGTGCTGAGAGTACTAGGCCCTTGACATGACTGTGCAATATGGAACCCCTATAATGGGCAATCATTGCTGTGGAGCTTCCTATTATATTGGCTAAGACTGGCAGACCTTCATGGTATTCTCTCCCTTCTATCTTTCACAGGATAGATTGCCAATATATTTTTTCACTTCAACTCTGTCTTAGCATCTGCTTCCTGGAAAGCTCAACTAATAAGCAAGTATGAGATCAGTCTCATTGCTCTGCTTCATAGTCTTCATTCTTGGCTGACACTGTTCACTTAATGAACACCCTCTAGGGAAAGTTGTTCAATTGTTCTCTTTCCAGTCCATTCTCCAACATTACAAATTTGCTTGTGACAAAGACTAGCTGGTTGTTCACCAAATCTTTCAATTCTTCTTGGGAACATTACTAGACTACATTTTCCATCCTCTTTTGTAGTAAGGTAAGGTAGATATCAAAATAATACATTTATTTTCCTCTCTTGATATTTGTAGTACTTCAAGTATATTGGAAAGAGCATATGATGGACTTCAAGATGTATGGTCAGTATTTCCTTTATCTTAGTTCTCACATCTAGAAGAGATCACATTTCAACAAGCTATTAAAAAATGGACTTTGAGGACTTCTGGCCAAGATGGAGGTATAGGTGGAGACACTGTGCCTCCTCACACAACCAAATTTAAGGACAACAAAGATTTAGAAACAAAAACACAACCAGAATAGACATAAAATTGAACTGCAACGAAGTCCAACAACAACGAACCATTCATCCAGACTGGTAAGAGGGGTGGAGTTGGCGGCTGGTGGAGAGGGGTCGTGGCAGGAAAAAGCGGTGGTTGGCAGACCCAGGCAGACCCAGGCAAACCCAGGTGCAGGGAGGAAACAAGCAGACCCAGTGGGGCGCGCAAAGTGGTTGGCTGACTGCAGACACACATTCACACACAGATAAACCAGGCAAAAAAACAGGTGGTCAGACAGACCACGCAACCCAGAGTCCCACTGATGGGAAATAAAGACTAAAAGCACTGATTGAAAACACTTGCAGGGGTTGAGGTGCCAGAAGAGATTCCCAGCATCACAGGAGAGTTCCTTGGAGAGACCCACAGGGTCCTAGAATGTACACAAGCCGGCCCACCCGGGAACCAGCACCAGAAGGGCCCAATTTGCTTGTGGGAAGTGGCAGAGGGGACCAAAATCTGAGAGAGAACAGAGCAAGTGCCATTATTCCCTCTCTGACCCTGCCCCCACATACAGCATCACAACCCAGAACCAGCGACGTGGTTGCCCCACCCTGGTGAATACCTAAGGCTCTGGCCCTCATACATAACAGGCACGACCAGACCAAAAATGTATGGCTTGACCAGACAAAAAAAGTATAGCTCAAAGAGATGAACAAATCAAAGCCCCAGAGCCAATACTTTCAAGCGACCAAAAAATAGCCAACTTGTCAGATGCACAGTTCAAAACACTGGTGATCAGAATGCTCACAGAACTGGTTGATTTTGGTCGCAAATTAGATGAACAAATGAAGGCTACAGTAAGTGAAATGAAGGAAAATACACAGGGAACTAATAGTGATGGGAAGAAAACTGAGAGTCAAATCAATGGAATGGACCAGAAGGAAGAAAGAAGTAACCAAAGAGAAAAGAATGAAGAAACAAGAATTCAAGAAAATGAGGAGAGGCTTAGGAACTTCCAGGACATCTTTAAATGTTCCAACACCTGAACTTTAGGAGTACCAGAAGGGGAAGAGGAAGAGCAACAAGTAGAAAACTTATTTGAACAAATAGTAAAGGAGAACTTCCCCAATCTGGCAAAGGAAATAGACTTCCAGGAAGTCCAGGAAGCTCAGAGAGTCCCAAAGAAGGTGGACCCAAGGAGGA
>PVKM010041341.1:0-13155 GCA_004027735.1 Carollia perspicillata
ATAAAATTATTGGTGAAAATGAAAAATGTGTTGTTTTACTTATGGAAAGAAGAAAACAGACTTTTGGACCCACCCACTATTTATTGGAATTATCAGGCTCACAATATAAAATAATTATGTTTACTGTGTTTGGAGAGAAAATCTAAGCTAGAAAAAGCAAACAAACAAACAAAACAAACAGATGTGAAAACAACCAAATGAACATCTAGAAATGAGAAATGTTATAATTGAAATAAAAACCCAGTTAGGCCCTAGTCAGGCAGCTCAGTTGGTTAGAGCATAGTCCTGATACGCCAACATTGCAGGTTCAATCCCCAGTCAGGGCTCATAAAAGAATCAACCAATAAATGCGTGAATAAGTGGAACAACAGATTGTTGTTTCGCGCGCTCTCTCTCTCTCTCTCCCCTCTCTAAAAAAATCAACAAATAAAAATCAATAAATAAATAATTAACAACAAATGAGTTAGATATAAAGAGAGAATTAGTGAAATAGAAGAAAAGTCACAGGACATTATTTAGAAAGCACAGAAAGAGGTGTAAAGTATAAGAGAGACTAACAGGAAAGTTATAACATAAAATTGGATACTCAGAAGGAGAGGAAAGAAAGAAGGAAGTGGAACCCTCATGTGAAATAATGGCTAAGAATTTTTGAAAACTAATAAAAGAGACCAATAGATTCCAGAATGCCAATGAGTGCTAGGTAGGAAAAGTGAGAAGAAATACTATTAAGTAACATAATTAGATAATTAGGCACCTTACAGTGAGCCTGTAGAACACCAAAGACAATGGGAAAATTGAGAAAGTATTTTTTAAGAGGTAGATTACTTTCAAAAGAGCAACATGTAGGCTGAGATTATACTCTCAAGAACAATGAAAGGCAGTAGACAATGGCATTCTTCTCTCTTGTATGTACTAAGAAAAAATAACTGACAGCCTAACACACCATACCCAGCAAAAGTATCTTTTAAGAACCAGAGTGAAATAAAGATATTTAAAAACAAGCATAAACCTAGAGGAGACTTTCATTAACAGAAATTCTAAAGCATATATTTTAAGCAAAATGAGAGTGGTTTCAGATTGAAGTTCTGAGTTACAAATGAGAAGAATAAAGAAAGTGGTAAATATGTGGGCAAACTTAAAATAATAATTTGTCTTTGAGTTCTAAGGGAAAAGAATTATACAACAGTTGTATATAAGTTAGAAGTAGAATAAATAGATTTCTAATTTTCCCAGATCCTTATTTTTTCCAGACATAGGTAAAGGTATTGATAAATTTTAGATTTAGATAAATTAAGGGTACATGAAATTTCTAGAATAACCACAAAAATAGAAAGACAGCATTTAACTCTTAAACCTGTAGATTTGAAAAATTCTCAAGAAATTTTCAAGAAGGCAAAAAAGGGAAATATAAAATAAGTAAACATATGGGAAGAACAAAATAAGATGAAAATTGTTATTTTTTGTATTAGTAATTCAATTAATGTAAATGGGTTAAATTCTACAGTTAAAAGACATAGATGGTAAGACTGAATTGTAAAGGTCTGTTTATAGGCTATTTACAAGGGATAAATAAAAAAAAAGTGAAGCCCTGTCTGGTGTAGCTCAGTAGATTAAACTTCAGCCTGCAAACTAAAAGGTTACTGGTTCAATTCCCAGTCAGGGTACATGCCTGGGTTGCAGGTCCCTGCTTGGGGATGTGTAAGAAGCAACTGATCAATGTATCTCCTGCCTGTACATGTTTCTCTCCCTCCCTTCCACTCTCTCTCTAAAAATAAGTAAATATAATCTGTAAAAAAGACAATGAAAAGATTGAAAGTAAAATAATGGAAAAGTATATGTTAAGTCTTCCTCATCAAAAGAAATGTGGAATAACTAGAAAACAGAATTGCCTTTAAATTTTTTTTTGTTTGTTTTTTAGAGAGAGAGGAAAGGAAAGAGAGAGAAACATCTGCTTGTTGTTCCACTTACCCACTTATTTATGCTTTCATTGGTTGATTCTCATATGTGCCTTGACCAGGGATTGAACGTACAACCTTGGCATATTGGGACAATACTCTAACCAACTGAGCTACCTGGCCAGGGTTACAAGATTGCCTCTAATTTCAAAAGTTGTGTGTGGCTTTTTTTCCCCTGACACCAAACACATCATTCCAATACCAATTCTCTGATGTGGTGCCTTCAAACAGATGTCTTTCAATTCAACTCTGACACTAAGTACCTGAAGTTAGCACAGACTCTACAGGTTAAGGGGTCGATGCCACAAGTACGCCCCTTTAGACATCCGCCCCAAACAGGGTTCCTAAACTACCCATAATTCTTCCCAGCTGACCACATTTTCAGGCTTTCCACAATGTCCCCCTCAAGTTCGATGCTTCTTAGAATGACTCACAGAACTCAGAAAAGTGTTATAATAATAATTATTATTACAGTTTGTTATAAGGGTTACAAATGAAGAGCCAGGTGAAGAGGTATACAGGGCAAGGTCCAGAAGGATCCCAAGCACAGGAGCCTCTGTCTGTATGGAGTTGGGATGCACCGCCTTTCCAGAACAGGGATGTGTTCACCAACTCAGAAACTCCTGGACTCCATTGTTAAAGGGATTTTTATTGAGGTTTTCTTATGTAGGCATGGCTGATTAAATCATTGTCCACTGATGATTGAACTTAATTTCCACCACCTAGGATCCCCATTCTCTGCCAACCTTGAGTCTTCTTATTAGTATACAAAAGATACTCTTATCTCTCAGGGAATTCCAAATATTTTAAGAGCTCTGTACCAGGAACAGAGAGCAATAACCAATGTATATTTTTTATTAGATCACAAAAACATTGTTAGAAATAGGCTTATATCAAAATGGTAAATGATTAAATCCATGAGAAAGAACAATTTTAAATTTGGCATACATCAATAAAAAAAACTTAGAATACATAAAGTAAAAATTGACACCTACAAGAGAAATATCCCAATCCACAATCATTATGAAAGATAATAGCATATTTCTCATTAATTACTAGAAAAAGCAGACCAAAAAAAAAATTAAGGCTCCATAAGATTTGAACAACCCAATTAATAAGCTTGACATAATGGGCATTACAAAACCCACTCCACCTAACAACTGTAAAATATACTGTATTTTCAAGTGTACGTGTAACATTTGTATAAGTTGACCAGGTACAGGCCATAAAACAAGTCTCAACAAATTTGAAAGGATTGAAATAATGCAAACCATATGTTCTGAATACAATGAACCTATAAATCATTAAGTGCCAAAACTCCTTATGATAGGGAATTAAGGAACGTACTTTGAAATAATCTATGGATCTAAGATAAATTTATGAACATTCAAAAATAAGTTGAATAGAAAAATTATAAAAATATCAATTGAAATGCAGTACTTAGAGGAAATTTGATTGCTCTAAGAATTTAGAAAGAGAACAGCAATATAAATACAAATAAAGTAGAAGAAAGGATATATTAAAGACAGGAACAACAGTTAATGAAATGGAAAACAAGTACACAACATAGAGGCACAGTAAAGACCGAAGATGTTTTTTTTAAGATACATGAAATTGATAACTTCCTGGCAAGAACACTAAAGTAAAAACAGAGACGACACAAATAACTGTTAAAGAAAATAATAAAGATTACTACAAAGTAAGGATTGATTGCTGCGTGGGAAAGTTTTACTGCCAAGCAGGCAACCCAGTCAAGCGTGGAGTCTAGACAGGCTTTTTCCAGCGAGAGTTTGGAGGAAAAGACCACAGACTGTCTTGGCCCTGTATCAGCCATGCAAAACATGTAGGTGCTGTTGATTGGCAATATCAGTGTTTGTTGGTTGGGTACACACTGGGCTGACCGAAGGTCACATGCTATGTAGATATAGCATGTAGCAGGAGGAGGGCCTGGAAGGGCCTCCAGCGTGCACGTGTAGCCACTGAGTCAAGGTCGTGTGATCCAGCCAGTTTGCACTGTTGTTGGCAGGGTAGGTGGCCAAGTCAGGGTTTGTTATAACCAATATCAGCAGCGAAAAGGAGACATCCTTGCAGATGCTGCAGATATAAATAAAAAGAAAATATTATGAACAGCTTTCTGCCAATATATTTTAAAATATGGAAGAAATAAGGAAATTACCAGAAAAAATGTCTTACTAACAATGATTCATTAATGAACATAAAGTCTGAATAGTTCTACAATTAAAAATGGAATTAAAAGGGTAATTTTTAAAATCTTTCTATAAACAACACTCAGGCCTAGGCAACTTCAGTGGCAGGGTCTACCTAACATTCAAAGAACAAATAATTCCAGTCTTAGAAAGACTCACATATAACCTTAATGGCAAAACCTGAAAAGGACAAAATAAGAAAGAAAAACTAGAAGCCAATTTTACTTTTGAACAGAGATACAATATTCTAAACAATTTTTGCAAGCTCAAATCAATAATATATAAATAAGATCTCACATGTTTTGACTGTTGAATGTGTCTTTTGATGCAAGCTTGGTTTAACATTTAAAAATTAATACAATTATACTCTGGTTTCTCTTCAGATCAAATAAATCTTTCTCCTTTTAAAAATTAATACAATCCAACACATTAAAAAATTAAATGAGCCCTGATGGTGTAGCTCAATGGGTTGAGCATGGGCCTGCGAACCAAACAACCATGGTTCGATTCCCAGTCAGGGCACATGCCTGGGTTGCAGGCCAGTTCCCAGTGGGAGACGCACGAGAGGCAACCGTATATTGATGTTTCTCTCTCTCTCCTCCCTTCCCCTCTAAAGATAAATAAATAAAATATTTTAAAAAATTAAATGAAACATACCAACTTTCTAGGAATAAATAATAATACAGTTCTACTTTTTGCTAAGAAGCTGGGATCAGAACCATTTTTTGTGTTTCTGCTTGTGTATTTTTCCCACCTGGCATTTTCCATTTTGATCAGGCTAAATTTCAGCCAAAAAATAGGAGGAGCCCTGTGGGCATGGCATCCAAAGGACACATGTGATGGTTTCTCATCACAGAGCTCAGGCCCACTTCAGTGTCATCTCAATTTGGCTTGCCATTTATGGTACTTAAAAATTAGGGACTGCCCAGGTCTTGCTGAATACATAGCCCATTCATATGCCTTGTAAGGGAAAGATAAATTGATTGAAAATTCAGTCTCTGCCTTTCTAACCAAGAGAGATAATTTTTTTTAATCTTAAACTCTTGTGGACCATGGACATTACCCTCCTAGCCCCAAACCATCCTCAGGCTCAGGTTAAATTCTTTGCCCTCATGTCTCTTCATTTTCCCTAAACTGTCCTTTGAATTCTTTAGCCCTGAGTCAACCCTCTCGCTTTTCATCCGTTGTATATCTAGTTTAGACAAGCCAAGAGAATAGCTGCCAAATATTATTTTTAATTACCTTTTTGAGTTAAAAATGCTTGCCTCAGCTGTGCTTTTATAACTGTATTATTAACTGCCACAGGGCTCTTTGCCTTTTATGTTAAATTTGGTGAACAGAACAATAGAATCTGGAGCTGGAGAAGAATTTAAAGGCTATTTATTCCAGCTGTCCTTTGGGTTGTCTCTAAACTATGTTCCAGTAGGTGTTCTCAAGCCTGTGCTTAAATACATCAAGGATTGGTGAATTTACTTGTTATAAATGGGATAATAAGCAATATCCACTCATGATAATGATGCTGATAAGCACATTTCTATAAGAAAAATGCATTTCTTCATCTCGTTCTTTCTTGTCACATAGCAACTGCCTTGAGGTGAAGGGGGAAAGGGAGTTCATTTCAAAATACACCTTCCACTCTATTCCCAATGTTTCACTAAATTCAGGATCCCTATACAGGACACAGGTAACCACTTCCTGAAAATAGCCACCAAAGGTCAATGAAATGACATTTATCATTTGCAAGGTCATATTATTTACCTCCCCTTAATTCAAAAGCTTTGAATTCCTTTTTCTTTTTCTTTGGTCCCAGGGAAAGGATAGGTAGGCTCTATTAACTATCCTTTTCCACCCAATTTTCCTTGTGACCACAGTCACAGATTTTAAGAAAATTGGCCTGTGTTTGCAATGTAATTTTTGCTGGAAGAAGCTAGAGGTCCTCATGGGAGCTAGGCTCCTGAATTTTGTACCAAGCATTGACGTTAATAAATGACTAAAGACTCATATGGTGATTCTGCTTTGAGCTAAACAATTTACTGCTGCTTCTGTTGATGTCAGTATTATCTAGAAATAGTAAACGTGCTATGACAGGGAAGGCTGACACCTGGCAGCCAATTTGTTCAAATTCTCCCCTGCTTCTTTTTATTGGCACGGTAGTTCTAAATTCAGAATGAAAGCTGCCTCTGGTGTTGTGGAAGGAGTATTTTCTATCTTGCCACTGAGGGTAATAAATTCAGCAATGTTATCTAAACAATCCACATAAATGAAAGATTAATGATCACTAAATCAAGACAATGTTATAAAATACCATTAATCCAAGTCGCAAGATTCCCCCAAGCATTCTGCATTATCATCTGCCTGTGATGTGATGAGATGTCCCATAATTCACAGGAAAGATGGATAAGAAAGAACTGGAGGTAGAAAACAGAGAGGTGGTTAGGGTGGCCAGAACACAGACCTGATGTATTAATCATACCTGTTCTGCCTTGAGCACCTGCCGCTGTTGCTGCTGGGCTGTGCGGTTTCCCTCATGATGCTGGCCACTGGTTTGGGGGGATAAGAATTAGCCAAGTAGAATAGGGAAGCAAAGTCCATTAAACCCAATAACCAAAGACTTTGACTTATGAATGGAATATTCCATACTTGGAGACACAAACCTTTGTTCCTGACCTAACAGGCTGTTTTCATTGTCTTTACCTGAGCACCGATATTCAAGTACAAACTATGGATGAAACTTCAGCCACTGGTTAAGTACCAGAGGTTTTTTTTTTTTTTTTTTTAAGAATTTAAAAAAATTCTTGCCCTGTAATTTTGCCCTGGCTGGTGTAGCTCAGTGGATTGAGCACGGGTCTGTGAAGCAAAGGATCGTGGTTCGATTCCCAGTCAGGGCACATGCCTGGGTTGCAGGCCAGTTCCCAGCAGGGGACACACAAGAAGCAACCGTACATTGATATTTCTCTCCCTAACCCTTTCCCTCTAAAGATAAATAAATAAAATCTTAAAAAAAATAATTAGTAATTTTAAGGTAACTTTCAGAAGCTGGGAAAGAGTATACATTTCCCCCATATATTTGTTCCCTATTAAGTTGTCCAAAATGGGTTTCAAGTAACTAAAACTGTGAGGTGTGACCAGACAATTGCTAACATGTGTTGATGAGTTCATCATATGCCAGGCATTGTCTAATATGTTCTATGTATTTTAATCTTATTTAATTCTTACAACATCTCTATGAAGTATATGTTATTGTTCCCATTTTAAAGATGAGAAAACTGAAGCTTAGATTAAAATAACTTACTTGAGGTCACGTAGCTGGTTGTGGTGACTCTCGATTTAAGTTCAAGCAGTCTAACTACAGAACCCCAGCTCTTAACCACTATTCTGGGCAAACGAATGATGTCTACAAAATTAAGCTGAAAGAGAATTTCCTCTTCTAAAAATGGAAAAAATGCTTTAGTTATTCATAGGCCGTGGGCAGGACTGAGTAAGATATGTAAGATGCTTAGAACAGGGCCTGGCTCCCCAGTGTCTTTGAAAAGGTGTTAGGTGTCATGACTTTCATTACTGTCTTTTAGGTGAAGTTCATGTGATATGTATGCTTCATCTTGCCTTATTTTCAAAGGGGGCTTGCCCCCTGGGAAGGTGGCGTAGTGCCTTTGGTGAATAAGCACAGTAATTGCAAGCCCGGGAGCCAAACCCGGGTGGCACTTTGAAGATGGGATTACAGCACTAGCATGTAGCTGCCAAGTACCCAGCAGAGCTGGGATCTCAGTGTTTGGCAGATTTTCTACTCCGGCATTCTCTCTGAAAGCAAGATTTTCCCAGTGATGTATTTTATGAACATGTCAAAATGCCACATGTTTCCTGTACTTTTCTGATAAGTAAAACATTTAGAGTCTGTGCTCTGTCACTTTTAAATGCTAAATATTTTGGTGAAAAAAAAAAGAATGTACCTCACCTCTTACTTCAGAGCACCCTGCAGGTTTATAGTTGCAGAAATTATGACTTCCTTTGCTTCTTCTGTTGTGCAGAGGGCTCGAAGCCAGGGTGTGACCTGGCCTTTGGTATTTAAAGGATGCCATGCAGTCAGTTTCCTCACTGGCTTGGAAAACAACTGCTCGGTGGTTATTATGGATGCATTGTGTGTGTGTTCCCTTAACTTTGTATGTGGAAGTGCTAACCCCGGTGCGATGGTATTTGGAGATGGGAATATTGGGAGGTAATTAGAATTAGATGACGTCATGATGATGGGGCTCTCATGATAGGATGGGTGTCTTTAATTTTTTAAAATATTTTATTTATTTAGTTTTAGGAAGGAAGGGAGAAAGAGAGAGAGAGAAACATCGATGTGCAAAAGGTACATCAATTGGTTGCCTCTCACATGCCCCTCCCTCATTGGGGACCTGGCCCAAAACCCAGGCATGTGTCCTGACTGGGAATCAAATCAGTGACCTTTCAGTTCAGAGGCCGGCACTCAGTTAGGACTGAGCCACACCAGCCAGGGCAGGATTAGAGTCTTTATTAGAAGAGACACTGAAGAGCTTATTGGGCATGGCGGACAATAGAACTGGAGTGGTTTCCAGCAAGCATAGCCATCACCCTACGGTCACAGGCATTTATTTATTTATTTTCTTGAAGTTAGTAAGGGAGTGAAGAGAGGCTGGCAAGAGGCTGAGTATGAGCCCAGAAACATCAGTACCATCATGCTTCAAAGATCAAAAGGAAGATGGAAGATGATAACCAGACCTACATTTTTGACATTTTTCAGTGAGCTCATCCTAATTAAATGACAAATTTTTGCCTCAGGAGTGTTGGTTTTTATTCAGGAAAAATCTGGTATGAACACAGATTAAAACAGAGAAATGGGAATAGTCTACTGCATTAAAAAAAATGAACTTCCCTGTTTGGGGTACACTTATATGAATGCTAATAGGATTCGACTTGGCTCCTTAGCAGAAAATTTGAGTTCCTCCCCATCACTTCAGCCAAATTTGTTAGGGTAATAGTGTCAGGGCCTTTTGATCTTGCTGGCTAACCTGGAACTTGCCTACCCTGATTATATGACTGCCAGAAACTGCATTTAGGTCTGTTAATAAAGCATAATAAATTCAAATGAAGCTTCCTTGGGTTGTCTATCCCAGAACTGTTGTGTTTTATTATTTGAAAATGCGGCTCCCTGTTTGCATACTGAAAAAGTTCAAGTGCCTAATTTATTTTAATTTTCACAATTAATCTCCATGTTGCTTTTTCCCACTTAAGAAATGAAACCCTATGGTACTACAACCATGGATAATTCAGCAATCCATTTGGATAATGGCTATTAAATGCCTGACATGTCACAGGCCATGTACAAGGTACTAGGGATACTGTGTGAAACATGAAACACAAGGGCTTAACTCTGTGCTTATTTGTCTTACATATGAGATAGAAGGCCATCTGTGATTCAACCTATTTTTCAACTTCGACCTCGATCAGTCTTCTCATGTTGCTGGGGCCAGGACAGAGAATGTGAGGCAGCTCGGCAGATGACAGACACCATTTGAAGGAGCAAGGGGACAAAGGACTGGCATTGTGCAGTCTGTGTTGACGGAAAGCAAAACCACTCTTGGAATGCAGTAGACAGGCTTTCATATTAAAATAAACTTTGAGCATTTGCAAACAAAAGGACAGACCTGTCTGCACTGATACAGAAACATGTCCCCCGAGCTGTGCAGCACTGTACGACAAGAGTGTTGGGTCAGACGACCGAAGACGATCAGCAGAACCTGAACAGTGAAGGGGCACCCTCTGAAGTGGTCCCAGACAAGACACTTTCCAAATCAAATGGATTCAGTTCACCAATACCCAGTAAGGGGAGGTTGGAAATTTATATCAGAACCTACTGTATATAATTTGCAGTTTACTGTATATACTTATACTCAGGTAAATTGTATAGTAATCTGTGTGTGTTCTCATTTCATAGTACAAATTGAATCATTTTAATGAGGCCCTTTTTTGTCACTGAAAGTCATGCATTAGGGAGTACTTTGTAAAGTATGTGATTGTCTAACCACTATGCTCTACACCTGAAACGAATACAAAATAATATGGAATGTAAACTGTAATTGAAAAATAAAATTTAATGATCTTTCCCCCAAAAAAAGCCGTGTTTTAAAGGCTCACCAGAATGAAAACTCCTCGGGCAGAGACCACGGCTTACCGAACTCGCCACTATCCCCACGGCACCAAGCACGGTGACGGTGCGCACTCCTGTGTCGTGCTTTCTGCCCGCTCAGCCCTTCTGACCTCATGTTTAGAAAAGGTCTCTCCTCACACATCCCACCTCCCCAAGCTGGCAGCCAGAAAACGAGTTTCCCAGCCTCTTCTGCAGCTGAGGGCCATGTGATCCAGGCCCCACTATCTGTATCCGCAAGGACTGCTTTCTATTGAGCAGCCAGCAACACAAGGAGCAGGCCTTACCCAAAACCTATTTTCTTTTAGCGGAAGTGAGGACTGGAGCATCAGGCTTTCTCCTCCAGTAAGCGTTCCCCAAACATTCCCTGCCCTTCTCCAGGAGGCTGGGTTATATACCTCTTCTCTTGGTCTACTTTTTTACTGCACTTTCCCACTGTATTATAATGATTAGCATATTTTATTAGGTTGCAATCTGCTGTAATATTTAAGGTAATACTAGCTTCTCTCACAAACAAACCAAAATTATACAGTGAATCAAACACAAAAGAAGTTTTTCTTTCCTAATTGCATAAAGTCAAAACAGGGTGCCTGGGATCAGCAGACAGCCCTGCTGTAGGAGATAATTCAGGGGTCCTGACATATTCCATCTGTGGCTTCACCATCTGTACCACATGGCTTCCCAGGGCACCATGCCCGTGTGAACAAGGCCCGAAGCAAAGGGCATGGAGAATCACACACTGGGGGGGCTTATGAGCCAGGCCCTGAAATGGTCCTTATCGCTCCTGTTCACATTCTATCACTCAGAGCTCAGCCACATGGCTACCCCTCACCGGCAGATACAGTCCAGCTTCCTGCAGCTCCTTCCAGGTGAGAGTACATCGACAACAGAAGATTATGACAAAAGTGTCATATCTTAACTTTCTATCTTTTCACTTGCTTCTTTCTTCCTCAGCTAGAAAAGGAATTACAGTCAGACGCCTCATCATCCAGTAACCCTGTGTAAATCACAGACAGATGTGGCTCTGACCTGGCTTCCCTTTTCTTGGCTCTCCAGTGCTTTTGGGCTAAACATTTCTGTTTGTGGGGGCACATATTCATCAGATAGTTATTTCTGAATGCTTTGCCTAAAACTGCTTTTATCTCTGGGCTCCCCGTGTGTTAATTTGAAAGAGAAAGTGCTTAGCATGCAGCCCAGGCACCACATGTGTTCCGACTAGCTGGCACAAGGAAGCATTAGGAGGTTCCAAATCATTGCCTACTGGGCCACCCGCAGGCTAACGAAGAAAGCATCTTTTTCTTTTCCCTGCTTCTCCTAGGAGCCGTATCAGCAGCCAGGGAGAGCTGGGAATACGACTCGGGTGCCAGGGACCTCCACAGCCCAGACCTTCAGAGTCAGTCGGCCCTACAGAAGCTTCTCGAGTATGGCGGGAGCTCTTCGCACCAGCAGGCTGCCGCCCTCCACAAACTGCTCACACAGGCCCCTCGTTTCGGCAGCTCTGTAGGAGGAAGCTATCTAGAACTGGCCAACACGGTGAGTACGTTCTGGTTCACAGAGCACGTCTTCAGGCCTGTGTGTATTTCCAATGCAAATATTTTAATTGAGAGCTCCAAGGGACATATCAGATTTTGTCATTTTTAGTTATCTAATAAGTATTGTACTGGTCCCAGCATTGCCAATAATGTTAAATGCTCCAAACACTTATGGTTGGTACCCTTACTCATTATTAGGAAAGAGCAGAATGGACTCCTAACGTGTTTTTGGTCTCTAACTTAAACTTAATTACTAGACTATCAGTAATAGGTTTCCCACGACTAGAATATTTCTGTGTTACCAGACATTACAAATTAATAGTATATAATCCTTTGTGTTCTCTAATTTGGACTTTTCTCATTTGAAAACCAAAGAGGACAGTAGCTTTGATTTTGTTCCTGCTTGTACTTTTAAAATATTTTCTGTTGAAAAGTATGGCACAACTTAGAATGTCATTTTGCTTAATTTAACCTTCCCTTTTCCTTTAAGATGAACCATTACCACGAGGACCCTGGGTGAAAAGCCCCTGTGTTCCCTTCTGAGTTAGCTCCACAGAATGAGGGTGGGTGGCTGATGGCCTGGACCGTTTTGGGTGACGTGCAGTCGGTTTGTAAACTGAGATTGCTGTCCAGTCATTGTGGGAGAGGTCCATAAACCTACCTTGCTTCTTGACATTGAAGTTTGAATGGTGGAATAAATATCTTAACAACTTCACTATAAGATATACACTATCTTATGTATATTTACAATCTGTTTTGACGTAGAACAGTGGTTCTCAGATGTTTTGTGTTTGAGGAACATTTTCTAATACAGACGTTTTTGGGTCATGTCTGAAGGAACTAACAATTCCACATAAGCCAGCAATAATTAAAACACAATCATTAGACAAATCCCAATTGAAGAACATTTTATAAAATACCCGACCAGCACTCCTTGAAACTGGCAAGGACATCGAGAGCAAGAGAAGTCTTTGAAAGAGAAACTGGCACAGCTCACAGGAGCCTAGGAAGGTATGACAGCTAAATGCACTGTGGTCCCTGGATGGGACGTTAGGTACAAACTAAGGAAACCCGAATACATTTTGGACTTTAGTCAATGATGTATCTATGTTGGTTCATTAATCGTGACAACTACACCATAATAATGTAAGATGTTAATAATGGGGGGACTGGGTATGAGGTATATGAGAATTCTCTGTCCTATTTTTGCAACTCTTCTGTAAATCTAACACTATTATAAAACTTAAAGTGTGTTAAACACACGCACACAATTACTACTAGGATGTGCCTGTGTC
>PVKM010041342.1:0-13170 GCA_004027735.1 Carollia perspicillata
GTGGTTCTCATCCCAGTCAGCACATTAGAATCACCTAGGGAGCTTTGAAAAAAATCACAATGCCTAGGCTTCCTCCAAGAGCCTCTGGTTTAATTAGTCTAGGGAAGGCTCTGAAAATTGATATTGTTAGTAATCCATCAATACTGAAGGCTTGCTTTTACTTCTAGTCTAGTTTTTTTCCTTTTTCTTCTTTTATGACAACACATTTGAATCTTCTGAGAAACTTGAAAAAGTACTGATGCCTAGGTCCCACTCTCAGGGTGTTTTGTTTTGTTTTTAATCCTCACTGGAGGATATGTTTATTGATTTTAAAGAAATTTGGAGGGAAGGAGAGCGAGAGAAACATCAATGTGAGAGAGAAACAGTGACTGGTTGCCTCTTGTACACACCCCAACCAAGGATGAAATGCACAACCTAGTTATATGCCCCACCTGGGAATAGAAACCTCATCATTATGGTGTTCAGGTCGATGCTCCAACTAACTGATCCAACCAGGCCAGGGCTATTTGCTGATTTTTTATGATAGCCATTCTGACATGTATGAGATGATGTCTCCATATGATTTTAATTTGCATTGCCCTGATGATTAGTGATGGGAAGCATTTTGTCATACATGTTGGCCATTTGTGTGTCCTCTTTGAAGAAATGTTTATTCAGATCCTCTGCCCACTTTTTCATCAGGTTGTGGGATTTTGTTTTTTTGGTGAGGGGCATGTTAAAGTTATATGAGTTTCTTAATACTTTGGTCATTAACCCCTTATCAAATGTATCATTTGCAAACATCTTCTTCCATTCAGAAGGTTGTCTTTTTGTTTTGTTGATGGTTTTCTTCACTGTGCAAGTACTTTTATTGGATGTAGTTCCATTTTGGCTTTCTTTTCTTTTCTTTTCTTTTTTGGTGTTGTTGTTGCCACCCTTGCCTGAGGAAACATATCCAAAAAAATATTGCTAAGAGCAATGTCAAAGAGTTTACTGCTTATGTTTTCTTCTAGGAGTTTTCTGATTTCATGTCTTATATTTCAGCCTAATCCATTTTTGAATCAATTTTTATATGTGGTTTAAGAAAGTGGTTTAATTTTTATTTTTTTGCTTGTATCTGTCCAGTTTTCCTAACACCATTTATTAAAGAGACTGTCTCTACCCAGTTGTATATCATTGCCTGCTTTGTTATAGACTACTTTGCTATATACACAAGGATTTATCTCTGGGCTCTCCATTTTATTCCATTAATTTGTATAACCATTTTTATGCCAGTGCTATACGGTTTTGATTATCGTAGCTTTGTAGTATAATTTTATATCAGCAATCATGGTACCTCCCACTTTGTTCTTTCTCAAGATTTCTTTGTTTATTTGGGGTCTTGTGGTTCCATATACATTTTAGAATTATTTATTTCAGTTCTGAGAAGAATGGCATTGATATTTTAACAGGGAGTTCATTGAATCTGTATATTGTTTTAGGTAGAAAATACATTTTAACAATATTAATTCTTTCAGTTCATTGGGATGGTGTATCCTTTTATTTATTTGTATTTTCTTCAATTTCTTTCTTCTGTGTCAAGTACTTTTCAGAGTAAAGGACTTTCTCTTATTTGGTTAGATTTATTCTTAGGTATTTTATACTTTTTGATGCAGTTATAAATAGTATTGTTTACTTAATTTTTCCTTCTGATCTTTTGTTGTTTGTGTAAAGAAGTACAACAGATTTCTACTTATTATTTCTGTATCCTGCAACTTCACTAAATTCATTTATTCTAATAGTTTTTTGGTGGAGCCTTTAGGGTCTTCTATATATAGTATTATATCATCTTCAAGTAAGGAGAGTTTGATTTCTTACTTTCCAATTTAGATGTTTCTTATGTCTTTTTCTTGTATAATTGCTGTGGCTAGGATTTCCAATACTATGAGGTCTGTCCAGAAAGTACTCAGCCATGTACTATGAAAAAGAGACATTTATTGAAGAGTATACAAGATACAAGAAACAATGTACATAGGACAATGATGCCTCAGTCCCCTTCAGAGTAGGCACCTTGGGCCTTCACATAGTTCTTCCAATTGCCATCAGCTGCCCCACCATATTTTCCTGAATCTCATCGACAATCTGAAATCTTCCCTTACAAAGGTGATTTTAGGTTTTGGAAATGCCAGAAGGTGCAGGCCACCAAATCTGGGCAGTAGAGTGTATGAGTCACCTGGGTGATTTGATGTTTCATCAAAAAACTCTGCACAAGATGTGATGCATGAGCAGGTACATTGTCATGATGAAGCTGCCAATTACCAGTTGCCCACAGCTGCAGGCTTTTGAATCATCCAAATAGTTTCTGTGGCAGAATGTTCAGGTTTAACACAAAGTTTGATGCAGATTCGTTGCTCTACTCACCCAGTCATTTTTAATGTGACAGCCACACAGTACACATGCTCACTCAAAGGTGTCTACTACCCCCACTGACTAGTACAGTGAAGTCATCATTGTTCACACATGCACATTCCAGTCCACTCTCCTTGGCTGACAGGTTACACTGATGTCATGCAAACCATTCTGGTTATATTAACAATGGTTGGACTTTTTCTGGACAGACTTATAGAATGGAAGTGGTGATAGTGGGTATCTTGTCTCGTTCCTGATCATGGAGGAAAAGCTTTCAGCTTTTCATCATTGCTGTGGATTTGTCAAATATAGCCTTTATTATGTTGAGGTATGTTTGTTTTATATTCACTTTGTTGAGAGTCTTTACCATAAAAAGCTGTTGAATTTTGTCAAATGCTTTTTCTGCATCTATTGAGATGATCCTGTGGTTTTAATCCTTGTTAATGTGGTGTATCACATTGATTGATTTATGGATATTAAGCCACTCTTGCATCTCTGGAATGAATCCCATTTGGTCATGGTGTATATAGTCCTTTCAATGTACTATTGAATCCAGTTTGCTAATATTTTGTGGAGAATTTTTGCATCTGTGTTTATCAAGGATATTGGTTGGCCTGTACATCTGTTTTGGTAATTTCTTTATGTGGTTTTGGTATCAGGGTAATGCTGGCTTCATACAGTGAGTTTGGAAGTGTTCCTTCATCATGGATGGAACTGGAGAGCATTATGCTAAGTGAAATAAGCCAGGTAGTGAAAGACAAATATCATATAATCATACCTATAAGTGGAACCTAATCAACAAAACAAGCAAGCAAGCAAAATATAACCAGAGACATTGACATAAAGAACAAATTGACAGTAACCAGACAGGGGTGGGGGAGTGGGAGAATGGGGGACAGAAAGGGAAGGGTCATCAAGGAACATGTATAAAGGACCCATGGACAAAGCCAAAGAGGCCAAGGGTTGAGGGTGGGAGTTGGAGGTGGGTGGAGTAGGGGAAAGTGGTGGTGGGAAAATGGAGACAACGGTGCTTGCCCAACAACAAAAAAGAGGAGAAGAAAAAATAAATATTTTGAAATAGTTTAAGATGGACAGGTATTAACTCTTTGAATATTCAGTAGAATTTACCTGTGAAAGTGTCTGATCCTGGAACTTTATTTATTGGGAGTTTTTTGTTTTTTCATTTGTTTTTATTACAACTTCAATTTCATTGCTAATAATTAGTTCTGTTTAGATTTGGTAGTTCTTCTCGGTCCTGGTTTAATCTTGGAAGTTGATATACTTCTAAATATTTATTCATTTATTCTTGGTTTTCAAATTTGTGTCATATGATTGTCCATAATGTTCTTTAATGATTCTTTGTATTTCTGTGGTGTCAGTTGTAACTTCTCTTTCATTTATGATTTTATTTTTGGAGGCTTCTCTTTTTTTATGATGATTTTGACTAGTTTTGTCAATTTTGTTTTTTTTTTCAAAGAACAAGCTCTTAATGTTATTGATCTTTACTAGTTTTAAACAATTTCTATTTTCTTTATTTCTCCTCTGACCTTAACTATCTCCTTCCTTTGGTTTACTTTGGGTTTTGTTTGTTCTTTTTTTTTTTTTCTAGTGTATTTAGGTATAGAGTTATATTATTTAGAATTTTTCTTTTTTCTTAAGGTAGGCCTATGTAGCTATGAACTTCCACCTTAGAACTGTCTTTGCTGCATCCCATACATTTTGAAAGTTATGTTTTAAGATAGTTTTTTTTATTTTCTATCTGATTTCTTCTCTGATCCATTGGGTATTTACTAGCATGTTTAGCTTCCATGTATTTGTGTTTTTTCCAATTTTCTTCATGTAGTTGATTTCTAATTTCAAAACTCTGAAATTTTTTGGGAATTGTTTTATGGATCAATATAGAGTAAATTGTTAATATTCTATCCACTTTCAAATAATGCACATAATGCAGTTGCTGGGTATTGCATTCTGTATCTGTCAATTAAACTAAGTCTGTTGATCATGTTGTCCATGTATGCTGGCACATCTTTACTAATTTTATTTTGTTGCTTTTGCTATCACTTAATCCTATATTTATTACAGATTTTTTTCTTTCTTCTGGTAGCTCTGTCAATTTTTAATTTATGAAAACACTTATAAATTTCAAATTGTTGCACCTTTCTAGTTAATGGAAAGGTTTATCGTTATGAAAACTCCCTCTTTATCTTTAGTATTTTTTTCTTTTTACTTTAGGTGTATTTGGTCTGATAGTAAGATAGTTAACTAGCTCTCTTTTGGTTAGAATTTGCCCAGTGTGTCATTTTCTGTTTTTTCCCTTTTAACCATTTTATTCAACATATGTTATAGATGTTCATTTTGTAAGTAGCATACGGTTAACTTTTTAAAATTCATTCTGATATTTTTATTTGTAACATTTATTCATTTATATTTAATTCAATTTCCAATATATCTATTTACCATTATACTTGAGCTTTTTAGCTGACCTTCTCTTATGATGTTCTTTCCATTACTTATTATTATCTTGTTCAAATTTTCCTCACTGCTATTTTGGAGTTGTGTTCTATTCTTAAGAGGCTACCTGGGAGATTACAGTATATCTATGCAATGTATCAGAGGCTAAAATTAATTACTTTATCTTTTGCCAATATAAGAAAAAAATGTGGAAAAATTAAACTGCTTTTTTAACCACTCCCCAACTTATGTGCTATTGCTATAATGTGTTCCAATTCAGTCTTCTTTAAAAAAAAAAGCCCTTAGTAAATGTGTTAGGTAATACTAGGTGTTACATCAGGTAAATCCTGGAACTTTGGTGCTGTACTGTGAAAGCTTGTTTCACACTGATGTTCCAGTTCAAAGGGAGGTATTTGTTTGGAAGCAACAATCCATGAGGTCATTCAGGGATCCACTCTTCTTTTATCCCATGGTTCCACCCTCCTTTTAATTTTTGGATCTCTCTGCATTAAGTCAACTAATGGGAAAAGAGACATGGGAAAGGTATACCCATTTTTTATCACTTCATTCCAGAAATAACCTACTCATATCACTTTTGCTCAAACACCAGTGACCAAAATGCAGTAACATACCCATATTTAATTGCACTTAACTCAGGTGTCTCATGATAAAATGGTTAGAACAATGGTTACTACCTTACAGCACTGTGCAAGCACAAAACTCAGTGTATGGCTGAGTATTTAGTAAGTTCTCTCCACATGCCAAGTACTGTGCTAGGCGCATAGTTTAATCTTCACAAGAAATTATAATATATGAGCTGATTCATCTTCATCTTCTTCTTCAGATAACACAACGAACTTCAGGTAGAGTGAGTCTTCCATTTTGAAACTGTCCTGTAGCTACTTCTCTCCCATATCGATCTCTTCATAACAGTGGAATCCTCCAAAGCTAAGTAACTACAGGAAGCCTCTTCTGAGTCCTCCTGTGCTTACTTGTTGTCTTCTCCTAGACTCCTGTCGAAATAAAGCCATTTGCACTTATACAAACAACCTTGCTTGGTTTTCAGTTTGTTCCGTGTAGATTAATGTTGTTTTCACAACTAAATGGTAACTTCCTTGATGACATGTACTATACCCTACACCTAATTTATCACTCCTAAAGCTGAACGCTGAGAACACTGCACACGGCAGGGTCCTGATGCCTGTTGTTGGTAATGCCTGAGACTCTCTCTTTTTTTTATACTTTGCAGTTCTTTATACAGTGCTGTACACATAATGGATACTCCATCAATTGTATTGATTAATGTATAAGTATATCTTCATATGGAGGATTTGAAAAATGTTCAGGAGGCTGCAAATAGAATGAACTAGAATTCCATTTAACTAATTATATGAGTTTGGAATGTAATTTCCTGGGCTTTATTTTATGAATGTATAAAATCAGGTCTCTAAACTCAAAATCATAAGTCTCTTTTGACTCTAAATTTCCATAATTTTGTGGAGTTGAGGATGACACATGCATCGAGTTTTTACATAATTAATTCATTTAATCCTCACAACAAACCTAGGTGGTAAATAATTATCATCTCAGTTTACAGATGAAGAAACTAGGATTCAGAGAGGCTAGATCACTTGCCTAAAGTCACACAGTTACCAAGTGGAAGAACTGGGATTCATACCTGGGTCCCCTAGAAACTAAAGCACACATTCTCCCTACTTCACTGCTCAGTCTCCAAAAATCCTCTGCCTTAGCAGTAATGGAGATTTTTATCAGATTTCCTTTTTAACTGCTTTTCCTCTAAATGCACTGTTTCACGCTTAACCTCAGTAGAGAAAATCCTTCAGCTGTTAGATCAGAAATCAGCCTGGCAGCCCTTCCTCACAAGGTGCATGTTTGGCTCACTTTAATTTGTCATTCATTAAGCCTGGAGGAATGGAAGGAGAGACATCTTTGACTTTGCAGGAGCCAGAAGAACAAAGTTAGTGCCCAAACTCAATGTAAGCACTTGGGTCTCATTTGAGTTTGAGATTTTGGCAAAGGTTCAGAGCTTTCCATTTTCTCTGAAGCC
The DNA here is from genome assembly GCA_004027735.1 of Carollia perspicillata. Lineage (NCBI taxonomy): Eukaryota > Metazoa > Chordata > Mammalia > Chiroptera > Phyllostomidae > Carollia > Carollia perspicillata. The sequence continues at coordinate 6,887 of PVKM010041342.1, forward strand.
ATTGCCCATTCCTGTCAGGAGATCAGTAAATTTTGAAAGAGATTCCAGAGCTGACGGATGAGTCACAGACGTCCAGACTCCATAGAGCCTTGCTTGCACAAATGAAATGACTAGATAAGACCCTGCAGCTTCTTTGTGTTACATGGACGTTTGCCATCAAACACGATGTAGAACTGGGTTCTTAATGCTAGTGGATGAGAGGACATGAGTTGTAAAAAGCACCCTTTGAGAAGTGTCCAGAGGGTGTCCTGAGACTTTGACCTACCTGTAAGATATTGTCAGGTGCTACAGAAACATCAGAGGCATGTCAGGCACAGCTCAGGGTAGTGGGCAAGGATGTGGGATTTGGAATAGGCTGACCCGGGGTTGAATCCTCACTGCCATTCATTCATGAACTTGACCAAGTTACTTAACCTCTCTAAGACTGGTTTTCTCATCTATAATTTAGGGATAATATTGGTAGGTGTACTATTGTGAAAACAAAATAAACATGTATGAGGAGGTTAGCATCATTCCTTGTACACAGTAAACATAACATAAATTATGGAAGTTTTTAAATATTCAAAAGAACATAAGCACCCCTATGTTCATGGCAGCATTATTTACAATCACCAAGATATAGAAGCAGCCCAAGTATTCATCAGTAGATGAGTGGATAAAACAACTATGGAACATTTACATAATGGAATACTACTTGGCTATAAAAAAGAGGAAAAATTTATACCCTTTGAGAGACTATAAATGGACCTAGAGAACATTATGCTAAGTGAAATAAGCCAGTCAGAGAAAGACAAATAACATATGATATCACTCACATGTGGAACCTAATGAACAAACTGAACTAATAAGGAAAATGGGGACAGACTCACAGATGCAGAGCAGGGTAACAGCTGGGTGGGGGATGTTAGGAGGCAAAGGGATTGAGCAAAAAGGAAAAAGGACTCACAGACTTGCACAACAGTGTGGTGATTGTGGAGGGAGGGGAGTAATGAGGGGACTAAACGGTAATGGAAGAAAAGTAAAGATTGAGTCAAAAAATAAAAATAAAAATAAAAGGAAAAAAGATCGGGTTTGCAAAGCCTGAGAGACTGTGTGATTTGCTATCTTTTCAGATAGCTGAGGGGACTGAGGCCCAGAGAGGGGAAATAAGCAGCCACTTCATTTAAGCAGTGATGCATAAAATATCCCTCCCGTTTCTGGACTGAACTAGCTGGACAACCCTTCTAGCTTCCTTTCTTCACTGGTTCATCTGACTGAGATGAACAGAGGGCAGGAGGATAAGAAGAACCGGAGAGCTCTGAGTGTCTTTGAGCTACAGGGGGTCTATGTCAGGCTGGGCCGGGTGAGACCAAGGGTTGAGTGCAGTTTATAGGACTTCGGCTTGTGACTTCATACTCTTTATTTGTCATTGTTTGATCCCTGTAGAAAACGGACCTGTAAAAATTCTCTGAGAGGACCCTGGGAGAGAGAAAGCCCCTTTCTGGTTGGTCTCTGGCCTTTAGAAGTCTGGCCAGGACTTGCAGGTGGCTGACATTTTCAACCTTGGGCGGAGCTGAGAAGCGAGTTGTATTTGCACTGGGGGAAATTGGCTTCAGTTGTCAAAACTTCATAGAAATCTGTCCTAAAGTTTCACCAAAGTATCACAGGGAATGCCATGTAAATCCAAATTCTAGATAATAATAATAATAATAATAATAATAATAATAATAATAATGATGATGATAAATTTCACAGGTTGGATTTGTTTTCAGACTTCTCCTCACAGCCAGGGGGATCAGCAGAATTCATGGCTTAAAGAACTAGCTCTTTGCCACCAGGTTTGACTGCAGAGAAGTTTGCATGAAGCAATTCTGTCTGCATGAAGGACCTCTGGGGCCAGTATCCCCTTATCTAAATCCAGTGACAAGGTTGCCAGATAACTTCAAGAAAAGGATGGAGCCCTCTATTAAAACCTATCTGTCTAAACATTTTTCCCATGAAATACAAGAAATGAGATGATCATATATATGCATTATAACTTATGTTTTACATTAGATTCAAATGGTTTTATTGGTTGTTATATCTGTATTGTGTGTGTGTGCGTGTGTCAGTTAAGTGTTATATCTATGTATTTACCACAATGTTCACATCAATATTGGTCAATTATTCATTCAGTAAATATATATTAAGGGCTTCTTGTATGCCAGACACTGTTTTATTCAATCTGTTGCTCTCTTCATTTTATAATCATGACCCTAAAACTTCTTCCACGGCATTAACTGACAGAGAAATTGAGGAAAATATTAAATTCATTTCCAATAAATTCAGTAGAGTCTCTGTTGAAAGTGAATATTTCCATTTATCAAGATATGTTCCTTCAAATGATGAGAACATTATGTCCAAAGCACACTCCTCCTCATGAAGAGAAATCAAAGGGGACTATGTCCAAGGTAGCAGTGACCAGGTTTCTAATGATTAGCCAAAATTAAATTTTTAGTCATGAAACAGTGACTTTTCAAAAGGAAATCAGGTCTCCAGAAACTTGAAGCTCCTATGAATTCATTTATTGCTTTTAAGGGGACTTGATCAACTAAATGCACAGGTAGATAGTTCTTCTGTAATGAAACTAAAACTTACACACTGAACTATGTATCAGCCATTGAAGACGAGAATTTCTGTGCTCAATTAAATGTTATGGCTCTCTTCAAGAACAGAATTCTTTACCTTAAAGGGACTCTATGTGATAAAAGATAGATAATTGTTAGAAAAGGATACTACTGGTTTACCACATTGCATACTTTAAAAATACATGTTAATGATAATATTCATCGAACGTTTATTATGTGCCATGTACCGTGATGAATTTCTTGAATTCATTACTTTGTTTGGTCTTCATATCACGATGAAATAGATATCATTCTTCTTCCTTTTTAACAGATGAGGAAAGTAAGGATGTAGAAGGTAGGTGACTTGCCCACAGTCACGTAGCTGGTCAGGTGATAAAGCCTGGCGGTCTCTGCAGAACCTGCCCTCTCCAGAAACTCAGGTGGAGCAGAGGAATTTGAGCCTTGGAGACAGAGAACACCTCGGGTCAGAATTCCAGCTCTACCACTTACAGGCTGCATGACCTTGGGCTACATTGTGTATTCAGCACTGCTATGTTGCAGAGTACTTGGCTGGTAGACAGAACTATATTGATTAGGGATTATGCCAACTGAGTCACCATGTGGTATGGCATCAAGATACCTATATTAACTCATCAGTAAGGCCAGGGATGTGCTGGTAAATGTGTAACCACAGACCCTGCCGGGGAAAAGATCAGTGTTTGGTGTAATGACTCCCCCATGGCTGATTTTGATGTGATGTAACTGAACACTGGGTTGCAAAGAGATGCAATCAACTCTTCCAAGCTGACAAAAGCCAGCTCTGAGTAAGACTCATTTTCATACTCACCACTGACTAAGTATCTTGAGTATCTTAGTTCAGGTCTCAAGAATGAATGAGAACATCTGGACATCAGGCAAGTCACAGCATGATCTTCATATAATTTACTTATATCCCCACAAGGCTATTTGTCACAGCATTACTCAAAATAACAAAAAATTATATGCAACTTAGTGACACCAAGTAAGAGATTAACAGATCCTACAGTACAGTACCAAAGTGCTCCAGCCATTCGCCAGAGCGCTGCCAAATTCAGATCATTGAGTAAAGTTCTATTTTTATTGCAATGGAGGGAAATACGATCATGGGTTCATTCAGCAGGTGGAATGTTGTATTAGGTAGGCATGTGCAATAAGAATAGAAAGGTATAGGAGTTTAGAGGTAGGAGGAGTAGCATAATGCCAAGCTGATGCCAAAGAAAGATTTAGTGTTTACTATAAAATAGGACAACTGGGCCTATTGGCAATATAAATAGAGGGTTATCATGGCAATTAATAATGTTACTCAGATAGTTAAACAGTGATGAACGGTATCAAATAAGTATGCAAAGCTCTTAGCACAGTGTCTGGTACATACATTGGCTATAATTATTATTGTGATAAATTACAACATCCCGTATGATAGCATAATGGTCATTGGATTTTTTTAAATGTGTATTGACATGAAAAGATTCACAATATATTTTAAAATGAAAAAAATTTGATCCAATTCTTGTAAATTATATGTGCTCAATTTTGGTAATGGAAAAATATTTGAAATATCATAAGTGGCTCTTTATAGATGGCATGATTTGGAGTAATTTTAATTTCTTTGTTGTGCTTATGAAGATCTTCAATTTTTTTCTCCAGTGAATATTTATCATTTTCTTATTCAAAAGACATTTTTCATTAAAAAAGCAAATACAGACCTATATAACTATTTCTTTCCTTGTTGTCCTAGGAGAAACATTAATACCTGTTCACGTGGTCCAACACTGGACAGCTAAGTGTTTTCGTCGTTAGGCTTGTTGAATGGTAGATTGGTTAATGACTAGTCAGAGAGTCTGGATATTATTTTGAGTTCTCTGCTACTCCATAAACCTGTATGACTACCAGTCAGCGCAGGCCCAGAGAATGGGAAATGAAGCTAGCAAAAATAAGGAAAATGTAAGGAATTGCCTCATATCCTTTTTCCAGATTTTATTATTAAACTGTATCTTCATATTTAAAGCAGACTTCTTTAGACCACATTTAACTGGTCTTTTATCCGATGTGGCAATCTTCATCTTCAGGTAGAATGTTTAGAGTATTGACATTTAATAAAGTTATTAATGTGATGAGGTTTAAATTTACCGTCTTGCTAGTCCTTTTCAACTTATCCCATATGTTCTTTGCTCATTTTTTCTTTTCCTACCTTATTTCGGACTAATTGAGTTGTTCAGCAATTCCATATTACTTCTACTATACACATACCTCTTTGCTATTTTTATTTGATTGGTTGCTCTAGGGTTGTAAACAATAGGCACTTTTAACCTATTACAATCTACTTTATACTATTGTAGCTGATGCAGAAGTCTTATATCCTTTTTAGATGATAGCTAGTACATAATAAATATATTAGAGTTAATGAGTAAGACATGTCTATTAAACAAAAATACAATCAGTGGGTCTTTAAGTGAGATAGAGTATGGACCTGCTTTCAATGCAGCAGTATCTGAGTAGGTTTTATGCACAATTTGTTATAAGACATTTCCTTCTTTTCCTCTAGTCCTTTGGTTCCAGAGAATCGGCACAGTGTACAATAATAGAAAGCATGCACTTTGGAATCAGGCTACTGCTTTCTGTAGTGTGACTTAGGTAAATTACTTAAAATGCATGAGCCTCATCTATAAAAAGGAGGCAATAACATCCATTCCTCAGGGACTTTATAAAGGTTAAATGTCATCATTATGTGTAAATGCTTTGTTAATACAGAGCCCATGGTAGTGAATGGTAGTAGGAAGATTTATGCATCTTTTTTTTTCAGTAAGTTTTAAATAGCTTCTTTTGGTCAAATTTATCTTGGAGTCAAAATGAATTTTTATTTCTCTTCAGTTCCCCACCCCCACTTCCCCACCCCCCAAAAAGTCAGGCTTCAAATCCTGGCTCTGACACTTACCATATGAAATTGGAAAAGTCACAAATTTTCAAGCTTTTGCTTCCTCCTTCATGAAATGGAGATATTTTTGTCACAACTTTTCCAGAAAGTGATTGTGTGAATGAGTAGAACTCTCAAATTTGCGAGATCATAGCTAGCAATAATGGGTAGTAGGTCATTATCAGAGGAGAGGCACAAGCAGGACGTGCTGAAACATTTCAGGGAAGAGAGAAGTTTGTGGATCCAAAGGACAAGAAAAACTTCCTTGGTGAGGGGGACCACGACCGGGTTCATAAAGATAGGTAAGAATCAAACGAGTAAAAGAGGAAGGGGAGGAGAGAACGGCCTGAGAACCACAGCAAAGGATCGGGTGAGCAATGCAGAGGCTGCTGTGTTTGTACTAGAAACAGAGAACCGGCCATTGCTGCTGGGGTGTGGTCTTCTTGGGGAAGACAGGGCCAAAGATGTATGCCAAAGTCTTGAGTTCCTCAGTGAAGCATTGAAATATTTTTCTGTGAGTTAAAGTGCCGTGGGAAGGGATTAGGATAGAGAGGGGTTAGACACTGCATGAGGAAAACAGTGTTAAATTTAGTCAGACCCCATAATTGGCCATTCCGCCAAATTAACATCTAGCCAAAAGACTGTCGTCCTATTAAACTGACAACTAGCAACCCACAAACATGTTTTTGTGTTGTAATTTTTCAAGAATATGGCAAAAACATTTTTATATAACCCTATTTATCTGG
>PVKM010041343.1:0-13145 GCA_004027735.1 Carollia perspicillata
ATTATTTTTAATCCTCACCCAAGGATATTTTATACAATCAATTTTAGAGAAAGAGGAAGGGAGAAGAGAGAGAGAGAGAAACATCAAAGTGAGAGAGAAATGGTGACTGGTTGCCTCCCATATGCACCTGTACCGGGGATCGAACCTGAAACCTGGGTATGTGTACTGACCGGGAATCAAGCTCACATTTTGGGTGCATGGGACAATGTTCCAACCAACTGAGCCACCTACCTGGCCAGGGCTATCCTTTTATTTTTCACCTTACCCATATACGTGCGGTAGATTTCTTATGGACAGAATATAGTAGGGTCATATTTTTAAACCAATCCTAATAATGTCCACTTTAAATGGTATTTTACATCATTTACATTTAATGTAACTATTGATATGTTTAGATTTAGGCCTTAAACTTTATTATTTTGTCTTTTTATAAGGCAAAATACTCTAATGTTGTTTGCTTTGTTTTCTATTTAAATAAACAAATTTTGTATTTTGTTTTAAAAAACTGTAATACATATCATTCACCAAAAATTCAATTAAGCAGTATTTGCAAAGGAAGAGAAAGAGACTTAGAATGTCCATCTAGAAGGAGAAATCTTTACCTGAACTTGCAATTATCACAGCATTTTTCAGTTCCCATAATACCCATGGAAGCCTTTCGTAGTTGTTTGTCTTCAAAATGAGACAAGATGATTCTACCCAAGAGAAAATTTAAAATTAAATAAAAGAACAAAAACATATATGTTAAATTCATTGCTGAAAATAATGGGGCGAAATCATCATTAATTGGTTCACTTGGGACCTCATTATTTGGCTTTGGTTTACTGAGGCAAAAAAGAAATTTGCCTTACAAATTTAGCACATATGCAATTCCAACGAAATATCCTTTCTAAATATTTCTAATTATTTTGCAAAACGTTTTTCTTAAAAGACCACCACCCATCAGTCTGCGCGATCAATTGATGTAAAATACGTAATACGTACTGTCGCCTACATCTGCTGGAACGAAGGTATTTTTCCATCTTTGCCACCATCTTTAATTTGTATAATCGAAATGTTTCCTTTTGTAGCTCATTAAGGCGCTGCCTGTCAGTTAAAAATATTGCAGGAATATGTAAAATTGCATTAGTGACTTTTTTATTTACTGTTTATTTTTCATAACCTATATCGTCACACCCCTCTCCAGATACAGAACATTTCTATCATTCCAGAAAATGATGTGCCTCTTCCTAGTCAATGCCCCTCACAGAGGCAAGGAGTTTTCTGACTGTTTCCATGAAAATTATTTTTGAAAGAATTCTACCTGTGTCCAAGCATCCATTCTCTAGCTGTCTTTGAAAAAATTTTATAAACCCTAAAGTTATTCATTTTGAATCAATTCATTTTGATTTATGTGCTACATGCTTTTTGGCAATCTTTCTGCTATATATGAATTTTCACCTTTTCCCAGTTAAAGGTTATTCTTTATTTTAATTTATTTTATATGAAAAACTAAAAGTATCTATGTAAGAAATACTGAAACAGGCTCATGATGCAACTATGAGCCTAGACTCCTATGAGCTCTTAAGAGGATTTCTCAGCCCTCTGAAACTATCTCTTGTATTATAGGGTGTTATGGGACACCAGTGAAGTATCAGAATTAGTTCCTTCTCAGACAACTACCACTGATGTTTTTCCCATATTAATACATTTAAAATGGTTAAATAACTCTAAAGACTGTGTGTTTGTTTTAAAGTTCATGCTGCTATAACTCCTCCTGCTTATACTAGCTGCTGTGGAGAAATTTTATGAATATATCAAATGATGACAATCTCCCAAACAGCCTTACCTATCTTTCCAAGCATAAACAGAAGTATGAGTTGAATATATTTCAGGCATTTCAAAAGAAAACAATGATTTACCTATAAGATCTAGGTGATACTACTGATCATCATCAAAACTGACCTCAGGTATGTGTACTTTGACTATCCAAACTTCTGCCTGATAAAAATACCTCTGTACAGTTCTTAAGGATGACACCAACAGGGAATCCAGTTCAGTGACTTCTGGAAAGTCTGAACACACAAATGATCTCTTATTCAAAAACATTCTCATCGTCTGACACCACTGACCACACTTCCATACACAGGCATACCTTGGAGATACCGCGAGTTCAGTTCCAGACCACCGCAATAAAGCGAGTATCGCAATAAAGTCGTAATCTTTTTGCTGGTGGAGGGCCTTGCTTTCAATTTTGTAAAAAACACAACGTCTGTGAAGCGCAATGAAGCCAAGTGCAATACAACGAGGTACGCCTGTAATTTCCTAAGAGCCTCTGCCAACGGTTGACTCCAGTCCCAGGTTAGCATCCGATCTCCTCCTTCCCAGATAATGGGCTAAAAACTAGTTCCTCTTCTGCTATAGTTTGCTTATTTAGCTCACCTCCTTCTCAGAAGAACAAAGAAAACAAATGCCTACACTCTAAGAACAAAATCTCTTATACATCTCTTTAGCTCCTCTCTTATATTTGGCTCAGATGATCTACCTTTAGCTAATCTTCTCAGCGTCAGTAACAAATCTGAGAAAAAATTACAAGTCTCTACCCTCAGATCAAACAGTATTTATTTTTCTTTTGGGACTATTACAATAATTAAACTACAAAATTCTACAGAATAAGAACAAGCTGAAAAAGAAGAAAATTTCTAAAAATATCATAAATGGGAATCAGTTGGGGCCAGTGGAAGATTTATTAAATTGAAATTAATTTGCAAATTATTTCCTTCAAAATTACAGTAACTATTGAGTCTGATTAAGATAATAGCAAATGCAGACATTGGGACTTTGACAATGGTTTGGCTTCTGCAATAAGAAATATAAAATTAATTTTAAAAAAAGAAATATAAAATCACACATTTACAGAGATGACTGAACAAGTTTACCCTTCACAGGATTCTGGCATCGTACAGACTCAAAACATTTGGGGAATTACAGTGACCGTTTCAGGTGAGAACCAGAAAAGGTCCCTTTATTCTAAAACTTTTTATTTTTCTAATAGAAGAGGTCTGTCACCAGTATAATAACACGGATGCATCCTCAAGCCTTACTGAAGTCTTCTCGTCCTGATTAATCTGAGCTTTATTTCCCATAGCAGGGATACCAAGAACAACCTGTCTATACTAAAGACTCAAGTATGGGTTTTCTGGCACCACTATTTTATTACTAATCACTGTTGCTTCCTGTAAGTCTTAATGAGAAATCCACTTAAAGCATCTTTTGAGACCCAGAAAAACAGGAACTATCTCTGTTGATGAATCAGCAAAGCCACTATATTAAAACTCAGGCAAGTCTTCAGCCCTTCCACACAATGCCCAAATACAATGAGAACTGCTAAGGATCGACCCAGGTTTCCTACAATCCCAAACTTGGTAGCAGCATGCAGAGCTGTGTTCTACGCCAAATATTCTACACTAGTTATTAAAAACTTTACATGGACACTAGTGTCAAGTGGAAAATAATAAGTGTTGTGTTTAAGAGGATGGTTTTACTAACCCTATGTTAAGAAACAAAAGCCACAGACTGCCCTTAAAAGGAAGAGCTTAAAATTTATAGCAAACATGTTTCACCTAATTACTCCCCAATTCTTCTTTCAGATCTCAGTTTATCCCATCACTTCCTGAGGGAGGACTCACCTGACCTCCTCAACGTGGTAAACACACACTGCATTACGTACTCACGACTCAATGCAACTTTCCTTCGTAGCACTTAACAAAATTGTAATTTTATACATATTGGCGTGGTCTTTTTTTAAAAAAAACTTCTCATTACTGAAACTGTCAAGCACAGGAAGAGAACAGTAAAATAAACCCTAGTATCCATATGTATGGTTCTGTGATTATGGGACTTACGTTACATTTCCAGTACAGTCCTGACTTAGTTAATTCTCTACACTAAATAAGTGATGGTTGAAACAGGTCGTCTCCTCTGGGTGGCAGCACTCGCCACAAGTGTTCTTAGATGTCCTCTGTTCTGTTTTAAATGCACTTAAAATACATCACTGGAAATTCTGGATGCTGCCTCGAATGCTCTCAAAGCATATATGAAAAGAAAGAAAAAATCTGCAAGCTTGAAATACATGCTTTTACCTATTTAGGTTCATGTCTGCTGGAGCCCAGAGGACGTGACAAGAACTGGGAAGTCCGTCCCGGCCAGCTCTGCCCATCTCCTGGTAATACGATTCCATTTCCTTGGGAGCACCGTAATGAATGATCTTGCGAACATCGGCTTTATTAATGCCCATTCCAAAAGCAACGGTAGCGACGACACACTGCAAATAAATAATGACACAGTCTGACAAACTTTCGGCAGAACTAAAATCTTACATTTTTACCTTTTAATAAGAATGAGTAGTTCATTAACTTAATTCCTCAGCATGAAACTGAATTTAATATAATTTCAATCAATCACTTATAAAGATTACCCGCCCAATTTACAGACTAAGGGTTAATGGCCATAAAATAGGGCTTCTGTGTTCTCTCTACGAAAATTATCAAATAAAGTGGTTCCTTTCCTAGAAGTACAAGATACAAAAGAGGCTCATAAAACAACTATTCCATTAAAAGAGACTTTCGTGTTATTATGCAGTTTCAAGAGTCCTCACCTGGTTGCCTAGTTCCTTAGCATTTTCTAGCACTGTTCTAAGATGAAAGGAAGCGTCTCACTAAAGATGATAAAACAAAGTAAATATATCTCTGCATCTTTAAAAGGATAAAAGTGGTAGGACAGCCAATATATGTCAGTATACTGGAATGAATATTTACATAATTGGAGAAGATTCAGGGAAGAATTAATGAAAAGAACACAAAAAACTAGACAAAAAAATTTTTAAGTATTAACAGTAAAAATACAAGAAGTTGTGCAAGAAAAGTAACTATAATATACTACATGGCTTAGCAATAAAAACATTTACAAAGCAATGATTACATATATGTATAAAATTTGAGTATATATTTATCTAATCAAATTTTAATACTAATATTGGGGAGGAAGAGGGGTTCGAAATATATAAATAGGTTAAGGGATATGAAAGAAAGCTGAACTTTCATCTTTCATGGGAAGTCAGTAGATAAGGCCTGAAACTAATAAACAGATTAAAAAAAAAACTAAGTAGTAGCAGTATAAGCAAATGATTGCAAGATAGAGCAGTAAACACCAAAAGCATACACTGAAAGAGCTGGAACAGGAAATGAAAGTGGAGAAGAGAGGCCGATGCTTTTCACGGTACAATATTCAGTTCTTCATGTACATGCATCACTGATAAAAACTAAAGTGCCTTTTAAAAATGTGTTAATATGGACCAACAGTAGCCAAAAAAGGAAGGAAGACAGAAAAAGAAAATGCTGAAAAAAATCAAAGGAAGTACAATAAAGATGAGAAGAAATATAGAAATGGAAATATATTAAGAAAAATCTCTGAATGAATAGACTAGGCAATTTTGCTATATTTAAGAGTGAATAAGCAACATAATTCTAATTTTCTTTTTCAAATGTCATTTCTTATGCAATTTTTCCAGCTTTATCAAGATATAACTGACATATAACATTGTGTAAGTTTAAGATGTGTAATGTAATGATTTCATATACATACATATTGTGAAATGATTACCACAAAAGGTTACTTAACACATTCATCATCTCATTCATCATCTCATTATGATGAATAACACACTCATTCATCATTATTTGTGTGTGTGTAGAGAACTTTTAAGATTTAATTGTCATAATATAATACTATTCTTATATGAAACCAACCTATCTCTCAGGTGTAAATAAAGATATTTTGTCGAATAATTAATTCACAGCCTCATTCCAGAAAGGGAAGGAATTCAAGCCATCTTGAAAAGGCAAATAAAATACAAAAGGACATAAAACTGAAAAGATTAAAAGTAAAAATGAATGATCATAAACTAAAAATGCAAATCTACATCCAAAAGTGGTCAGATTTGGTTATGAACAATCGGAAAGAAATTTTTTTTTCTAAAATTATAAAATGGAAACTGCTAACATTCTAAGAATCACTCCACCTAAGACATTAAGAACCCGAAGGTGAGCTTGGAAGATGCGCTGTACTTTTAGGCTCATAGTAAAGTATAAACCAACTGTAAAAAGACAGGAGTGTGAGTATCTAGAACTCTGTGCACACACACATTTGGTGGGCACGCGATGAATGCGCAATGACAAGTAATCGATACCGAGAGCACTCTGTGTATGTGAGGAAACGTATTTCCATCCTCCTGAGAAGGTTTCTGAGAACTCTCAGTTCACGAGTGAAGCTTTAGAATCATTTGTAACGGCAAAGAAGGAGCACGCTGGCCGGCTGTCAGACACAGCAGAAACCCTGATGTCAGCCTAGGGTGACGCAAGCAATGTTCATCTATTAATTTTATAATGTGGACAAAAATGTGTGGCATCCTGCCATAAAAAGGAAGAATGTAATAGCACAAACATACATGTACCCTTGGAGATATTAGGTGCAATTAGTGGTCACTGTGAGGTTTTTAAAGCCATTATTTCAAAGTAATGTTTCATGAAGCCGTGTACTGGCAGGAAGCCCAGATGTATCCAACAAGTCTCCCACCACAACATATTATAGATAAAGTTTGTACTCTCCCGTGTCCTCAGGAGATGTTTCTATCTAAATGAATAATTAGTAATGAAGCATAATTGATGAAATCGTTGGTCAGTTAATGGTTCAAACATGGATAGTTAAGATTCAGTAAGCAGCAGCTAATTCACTTTATCTGATCATTTTCCAGCTCCTGAGATAAGAAAACAGAAATATAAGCATTTAAGATTGTGGGTAAAATCTCTATTCTCGGCAGCAGTGATAGTGGTTTGTGTCTCTGCAGAGGAAGAAAGAGAACGGATGCTTTCAGGCAGCTGTGTGCTACCACGTGAAAATGTGCTGTAGGTTTTACAGACAGCGCGTGCAAACCAGCCCTGAGCTACGCTGTTTCCACAGCACTGTGTGGGGTGGTTAACAACAAATACTTATGACAGGGAGGGCTGCAGAGAGAGGAAATGGATGACCTGATGCAGAAAAAAGGGCAAAGCAGAAGTTCATCTCAGCTTGACAGGAGGACCGGTCCACAGCTTATTATAGTGAAAGCATGTGGATATGATGCTCACAGTGTGAAGTTGTGGATTTAAACCTACTAACGTGGCTGGAATTCAAATCTCCCCCAATGTTCCACATGAACCCCATGGAACCAGGCTTCCAGTCATCACAAAGCGAAGTTAGTATGTAACTGCAATCACTACAGGAATTTCAGCTGTAGCACTTCACAGTAACTTCATCGATACCCTTCCTTTCTTCAGTTTTTCTCCTTCAAATCAAACCTACGTAGCGCCGCCAGTCTCCTGTTTCCATAAAACTATTATCTTGCTCAAAAACATGGAACAGTCTGTCCCAATGGCTTTCCAACTCCACTCTGTGGAGCTCTGTGGAGCTCTGAGGGATCATAAGATAAGATACCCACGGGAACTGTCTTGGAGATAAAGAGGTTCTTGGACCTCTTTCTCCCTCACTTCAACTTCAAAAGAATTATTCTACTTTTTAACCCGTCTTAGCTGTTAGATAAAAATTAATTTAAATGAAAAGTTACAAGACTAAAGTAGTCTGGACAAGCTAGAGGCACATCACACCAATTCCAGCCTGCCTTTTTGTAAGCGTTAAGGCCCTTTAAAAGCTGGCCAGCCGGTCCACTCAACCTTCCTGAGTCTCTTACCGTTCCTCCCTGCCTTCCTGCCTTTACTGCAAGCCGTTCTTCCCCCACAATCCCTTTCTCTAGGACTACTGCAAACTACTCACAACTTCCTGCACTCTCAAATCACAGAGCTTTGCACTTGCTAATCCTTCTTCCTGGATTTCGACAACCAATTCCTTGACCCTCTTCACCTACTGGCCGTTCACACTTGACAAACTTCTACGCGGTGGTTCAGACTCTACTCAAACTGCTTTTCCTGGGTGGACCATCCCTTTACCCAACCTACAGAAAGAGCAAACACTCCCTTCTCTGTGCACCTGAGCATTACGTACATGCTGCTATTTATACTAGTCTGTAACAGCTTCTTCACTTAGCTGTCTCCCACATTACACTATGATTCCCTTTGTCAGAAGAACTGCTTTATGCAAAGAAGGTATTCAATAAAGATCTGGTAAATAAGTAGAGAAATATCTGTTTGCACTATGGGGACGATCGATCTTCACCTGAATTTCATCTCTCATGAAGCTGTGATGAACCTCTTTCCTTGAGCTAATGTTCATGCCTGCATGGTATGTGCCACAGGCTAGATTCAGTTTCCTAAGTTCAGCTGTGACTTGTTCTGTCATTTTTCTGGAAGGACAATAGATGATAGTTGGACCTTCAAATTCCCAGGTAGAACTAAAGAAAAAAGAACATAAGAACAAACATATACATATATTTGCCTTATTTTAGTTTATCTTATTTAATTTTCCCCTAAAAAATGTTTAATTTAATTCCATTTTAATTAAAGTTTTAAATTTAAATTTTTCTTTTAGTAAAAGACATGAAGGAGAAAGCATACAGAATACAATGATATATTTACATAAAAATCTAAGACATGATGGCAAATCAAATGTGGAAATAAATTATGTTAAACCCAAACACTTTCGACTTAGTTTTTGTTTAAATTGAATTTAAAACCAGAGACAAGTTTGTTTATTTAAGCAGAAGCTGTGATAAAAACTTAGAAATGATTAGAAATGCAGTTTCCATACTTTTAGAAATACAAAGCACTGGTTTATCAATTAGTATTCATTTACATAAGGTAAGTAAATATTTACACAGGAGAATAAATAAAAGTTATATATTATTCTTATTCTCTTTTATGATCATAAAATTGAGTTTCTATATGTTTACAGATAAAGCAAAAACTTCTTTGTAATACTAAAAGATCACTTTTATAGTTCAAAGTAGTAATCTTAAGACTATGATTGTTATAGAAAACATCTATTAGAAAGTCTGTTTTAAAAACCTGTGCGTATTTATTGAAGTGTAAACAATGGTTTCCATAGACCTTATTTAATTCCCTAATATATTCATTTCCATAAATACATTCATTTATACTGATTTAATGAATACAAAAATGTACTATTTTAGATTTAAGAAACATTTAATTTCTAATACATTTGCCCTTTGATATAATTTCAAGTTTAGTAATCCATTTTAAAATATACTTACACATTTGCTAAAAGATACATATGCACAAATATTCACAGCACAACTATAATAGTGAAAATAATCTCAACCTTCATCATTATATACATTCAACTATAAAATACTAAGCAAACATTAAAAAATTAAAATTATATAAAACCTTTAAGAAGGACTATGGCAAAGTCTTAAAAATATAAATCAAGGGGAAAAATTAGTAACTGAAATGCGTCTCACTGAATAGTCTACTCAAAGCAGCTTTTAATAGTGACCAAATGGGTTCCCATATCAAAAATTCACAGTAGGTAACTTCATGGAGAGAGAGAAAATACAAACTATTTTTTAATGTACAAAAATTTTACTTAAAAAACATGTTTAGGGAAAAAAACTGTTCATCAAAATGTGGATATTTTAATGCCCTATACACTAATACCCTAATTTTTTTAAAAAAGCACATAAAAAGATAGCAAAGATATTTTAAATAAAAGGAAAAAACTGCAGTAAAAAATGGATCCACTATGAAGCTACTTCTGTGTAAACTGAATACAATGAAAACTAGGTGCATTATCAGCCCAGTACAGACACAGAACAATTTATAAAAGATGAATGACAAAATACCAACAGTAATTATAACTGAGGAATGGGATTGGAAGAGTGAAGTATTTTTCGATTTATATGTACATATATTGTTCAAATTAATACCAAGACTGCATATCACTTTTTATATTTTTTAACAAGTAGAAAATACATTAAAATTTGAACTTATAAAGCAGAAAAATCAAGAGTAAACCGTTCTATTATAAAAGGATTCATTACTTTGCCAAGTAGTTTACTGGAGACTGTTATTCCGTCACAACAACTTTCCAAGGGGAAAAAGTCTGTCTTCATCTAACCATTACATGAGACCGGCGAGAGAGGCTCATCTGTCTACTTTAAGTCTACCAGGAATACAGAAAACAAGCAAGGTCAGAGTTGAAGAAACATGTTACCTCCATGGGGAAAAATGTGAACACCGATTTTAAAAATAGCAGAATTAAATGAAGAAAATGGAAATGAAAAGCAATACTCTGACGACTTACTTCCCTTCATCTCATTGCTCATTAGGAGGAAAATTTCTTTCTATTTGCCTAAAATCTATAGAAAGCTTTGACTCTCAATGGTTCCCTGCTACCATTACCCTTCTTGGAGGACTGAAAATAATGCAAAATCTTGATTTTGTTTCTAATTTTGCTTTCAGAAAAACCACAGTCACATTCAATATCAAAATCTTGGATGGTCTTGAATGTTAGGCTACGGAGTCTGGTCTTCAGTCCACAGGAAAGAGGGAGCTACCAGAAAGAACACCAAGATCTGGGGATGTGCTTTGGGTTGACAAATCTGAAAACTGTATGTAGAATGCATACAGAACCCTGAGGAGGAAGAAGGTGTGTTAGGAGAGATTATAATAATCTGGGGTAAAAAAATAATCAAGACTTCAGTTAGCAGAATTAACATAAAAGATCCTGAGAAGAAAACACACAAGATGCCAAAGGCGATAAGGCTATTAGAAAGATAGGATGTCACAATACCACACACACAAAAAAAGACATAAACACTTTCAAAAAGGAGACAGAGGTTAGGGGAGAGTGTCACAGAGACTGGGGGTAATGTGGACTGAAAAAGATCAAAGGTTAGTGAAGCAGACAATGATCTGCCGAGGACACTCTAGCCTAGATGAAAGAGCCTTCTTCAAGAAAAGGACTTCTGCTTCCAGAGGAAGGGAGGTGAAGTACAAGAGAAACCACCTCAGAGAAATCACTAGGACAGCCGGACCACTCAGAACGTGTTCATTCCATTCCCGTTTTATTCTGAATGCAGAACGGTCATCCAGTAGCAAATCCCACATTTAATCCTAAATGCCCCCAAGAGTTATTACGGGGTTTCCTTAACCCAGAGAGGATCTTCTTTTCTTTTAATCCCTTTCTGAAAAAGAGAACACTAATGATGTTCTTAAACTCTATTTGGGTAGATTTATGTTGCGTTTGCATTGGTAGAACAAAGATTATTTCCACTTTTCTGACCTAAAAACACATTCCATAACACAAAAATTACAAGCTTTTCACTGAGCAGACAGATAAGGGAATAAGGCTGAAAAGCTTCTTAGCACTCCTAACAAAATGCCTTCTAACAAAATTAAAAGGAAACGGTACTAGTGAAAGTTTCTTCAGCCATAAAATGAAAACATTATGTGGCGTACCGCGCAGTTGTTAGGGTTACGCTAGATCACTCAGGTAAAGCACCGTGACGGTACTAGGCACCTGATAAAGGCCCGAGAGTGTTTATGATTAAGATGACTTCAAAACAATCCCCTGATACTCAAGTTTTTTCATACAATTAGTGAACTAGATGGAGTTCAGATATGAGAGTCATTTGACTCTGCGGTTCACTGTCAGTTATTAAGAGCGTACATCCTGTTCAAGCAACAGTATGGCGTGCAAAAATATTAACGGAATACGTTCCCTCAAAATTGACTTTCCTCAGTCCCTGCCTTGATTATATAACACCACACCTGACTTTAACCAAAGCTCAGTAAAATTTGATGTTAAACACACATTAGAAAGAAATAGTAAAAATAAATATTTTTTTTTAACCAAAAGGAAATAGTTACCAAAATGTATCAACCATGAAATCCTCACCTTGTTTTTTGGACAAGAAATTGCTTCAGATCCTGAAGAATGTATCCTGTTTTTCGCCCAACTTCCAAATACAAGTTTGGTCTGTCGAAACTAGTACAGGTAATCTGCGGATTCTTCAAGTTTAAGCAACGCACAATGTCTTCCCGGATGGAGGAACTGGCAGTAGCAGTGAGAGCAACTATTGGAACCTGAATGAAGTACATCAATTTTTCAAAAAGGAGAGAGCACATTAATTCCTGAAAACTCTACCGTCTTTTTAAAAATTAATAAATAGACTGGAAGGCAATGACAGGAGAAACAGTGTTAAAAACGCAATCTTCAAATTACTCTTTTTTTTAAAGAAGAAAAAAACCTTCCTGCTCATGTGTTTCTCGGCCTCTGAATACATTTACTTGTTTTAAAGTCAGGAATCATTTAAATAATATACCAAATCCATCATCTACTGGCCAAGATGGAGGCATAGGTAGATCACTTCGCCTCCTCACTCAAAGATAAGAAGGATCACGACTAACCTCAAAACCAAAAACTGCCAGAGCTGCCAGAAAATCCAACTGTATGGAAGTCCGACAACCAAGAATTTAAAGAAGAAATATTCATCCAGACAGGTAGGAGGGCCGGAGACGGGGAGCCAAGGAAGAGAGGACACAGTGTGGCAGTGGCAAGTGGCAGAAGGGGTGGCGGATGGAACAGGCCATCCCGCATTCACGTGTGGCAGATAAAAACCTGGAGGGACACCTGGGGAGCAAGCAACCCCAGCCCCAGGCCAGACCACGCAGCCCGGAGTTCCAGCACCGGGAAAATAAAGCCTCATAACTTCTGCCTGTAAAAACGAGTGGGGCTTGAGGCAGCGGAGGAAACTGCCTGTCTCTCAGGAGAGTCCATTTAAAGGACCCACACGGTCCTGGAACACACCCAAACCCACCCACTCTGGGATTCAGCACCAGGGCAGCAGCTAGAAGGGTGCCAGCCACATACAGGAAGTGGGGGAAGTGACTGCAAACAGGGCGAGAGCGGAGCAAGCAGCACTGTCCCCTCTCCGACCCCAGCCCCACACACAGCACCACAGAGCAGTGAAGCAGGTTTCCCCACCTGGGCAAGTAACTAAGGTTCCACCCCTTACAACGTAACAGCTGTGCCAAGACAGGGAGTCACAGCAGCTCTGCCCAATGCATAGAAGCAAACAAACACGGGGAGGCTGCCAAATTAAGGAGACAATGAAATATGGCCCAAATGAAAGAACAGATCAAAACTCCAGAAAA
>PVKM010041344.1:0-13161 GCA_004027735.1 Carollia perspicillata
TCATAGTCAATGGGCAAAAACTAAAAGCTTTTCCACTAAGATCAGGAACAAGACAAGGTTGTCCACTTTCACCACTTCTATTCAATACAGTTGTGGAAGTTTTAAACATAGCAATCAACAAGAAAAGAAAATAAAAGGCATCCAAATTGGAAAGGAGGAAACAAAACTGTCACTGTTTGCAGACAATATGATAGTGTACATGGAAAATCCTATAGATTCCACCCCCAAAACTGCTCAACCTAACAACGGGATACAAAGTCAATATCCAGAAATCAAAGGCATTTCTGTATACCAACAATGAAATTGCAGAAGCAGAAATCAAGAAAAAAATCCCATTCGATATAGCAAAAAGAAAAATAAAATACCTAGGAATAAACCTAACCAAGGAGATAAAAGAACTCTATGCAGAAAACTACAAAACACTTAAGAATGAAATCAAGGAAGACACAAAGAAATGGAAACATATACCGTGTTCATGGGTTGGAAGAATTAACACCATCAAATGTCCATATTACCCAAAGCAATTTACAGATTCAATGCAATACCTATCAATGTACCAATGGCATATTTCACAGACATAGAACAAACACTTCAAAAGTTTATATGGAACCATAAACGACCCCGAATAGCAGCTGCAATTTTGAGGAAGAAGAACAAAGTAGGAGGGATCACAATACCTGATACCAAAGTGTATTACAAGGCCACTGCAATCAAAACAGCCTGGTACTGGCATAAAAACAGGCACACAGACCAAGGGAACAGAACAGAGAGCCCAGAAATAAACCCAAGTCTCTACAGTCAGTTAATATTCGACAAAGGGGGCAACACCATAAAATGGAGTAAAAACAGTCTCTTCAACAAATGGTGTTGGGAGAACTGGACAGCTACGTGCAAAAAAAATGAAATTCGAGCACCAACTTACACCATACACAAAAAGAAATTCAAGATGGATAAAAGACTTAAATATAAGCGGTGACACCATTAAAATCCCAGAGGAGAATATAGGCAGGAAAATATCAGATATCTCACACAGCAACATTTTTACTGATATGTCCCCCAGAGCAAGGGATATAAAGGAAAGAATAAACAAATGGGACCTCATTAAAATAAAAAGCTTATGCACAGCTAAAGAAAACAGCATTAAAATAAAAAGAGAACCAACTATATGGGAAAATATATTTGCCAATGATACCTTAGACAAGGGTTTAATCTCCAACATATACAAACAACTTACACGACTCCACTCCAAGAAGATAAGCAACCCAATTAAAAAATGGGCAAAGGACTTGGACAGGCATTTCTCCAAGGAGGACATACAGAGGATTCAGAGACACATGAAAAGATGCTCAATATCCCTAGCCATCAGAGAAATGCAAATTAAAACCATAATGAGATACCACTTTACACTGGTCAGAATGGCCATCATAAACAAAGCAACGAACAACACGTGTTGGAGAGGTTGTGGAGAAAAGGGTACCCTAGTTCACTGTTGGTGGGATTGCAGACTGGTACAACCAATGTGGAGAACTCTATGGAATTTTCTAAGAAAACTAAAAATGGAACTGCCTTTTGACTCAGCAATTCCACTACTAGGATTAAATCCAAGTACCCTGAAACACCAATCCAAAAGAACCTATGCACCCCGATGTTCATAGCAGCACAATTTACAATAGCCAAGTGTTGCAAGCAACCTAGGTGCCCATCAGTAAATGAATGGGTCAAAAAACTATGGTACATTTACACAATGGAATTCTTTGTGGCAGAATGAAAGAAGTAGTTCCTACCCTTTGCAACAGCATGGATGGAACTGGAAAGCACTATGCTGAGTGAAATAAGCCAGGGGTGAAAGACAAGTACCACATGATCTCACCTTTAATAGGAACCTAAGCAACAAATCAAAGAAGCAAGCAAAATATAACCAAAAACACTGAAATAGAAAACAAGCTGACAGTAACCAGAGGGGAGAGGGGAGGGAATTTCAGGGGAAAAAGGGAAGGGATAACAGGAATAAGCATAAAGGACACATGGACAAAAACTATGAGGGGTGGAAATGGGAGGGAAGTGGGGAGTACTGGGGGGGGTGGACTTGGATGGGAGCAAAAGGCAGAAAAGTGTACTTGAACAGCAATTAAAATTAAAAAAAGAAAAAGAACTGAATCAGGAAGAATCATAAAATCTGAACAGACTAATTAAAACTAATGAAATTAAAGCAGTAATAAAAAACTCCTAATAAACAAAAGGTCCTGGACTAGATGGTTTCACAGGTGAATTCTACCAAATAGTCAAAGAACTAACACCTATGTTTCTCAAACTACTTCAAAAAATTTAAGAGGAGGGCAGACTACCAACCTCATTTTATGATGTCAGAATTATCCTAATTGCAAAACCATACAAAGAAACTACAAGAAAGAAAATTATAGGCACATATCCCTAATAAAAAACATGATAAAATTCTGAACAAACTATTAGCACACTGAATATAGGAATATATGAAAATTATCATACACCATTACCAAGTGGGATTTATTGCTGGATGCATAGTGGGTACAATATCTGCACTCTATAAACAAGATATACCACATAAAAATGAAGGATAAAGATCACATGATTATGTCATAAGATGAAAAAAAATAATTTTATTAAATTTAGTACCTATTTATGATAAAACTCTCAGCAAAGTGAAAAGATAGAACAGACCTCAATATAATGATGGCCACATATGACTAAACCACAGCCAACAACATAGTGAATGTGCAAAAACTAAAGGCATTTCCCCTAAAACTGGGAACAAGACAGCGATGTTCTATTTTATTACTCTTGTTCAACATAGCACTGAAGGTCCTAGCCATAGCAATCATACAAGAAGAAATAAAGCATCTACATTTAAAAGGGAGAAGTAAAATTGTCATTATTTGCCAATGACATGATACTATGTATAGGAAACCCTAAAGATTCCACCAAAAAACTACTAGAACTAATAAATGAATTCAGTAAAGTAGCAGGATAAAAAATTAATGTTCAAATAGCAGTTGCATTTTTATACAGCAATAATGAACTATCAGTGAAAGAAACTAAGAAAACAGTCCCATTTACAATTGCATTAAAGAAAATACCTTGGAATAAATTTGACCAATGATGTTAAACACCTGCACTCAGAAAATCATAAGACACTAAAAAAAAAAAAACTGAAGAAAAACATAAGACACTAAATAAAAAAACTGAAGAAAACACAAAAACTGAAGAATGCAGAAGTATATTCCACATTCATGAATAGGAAGAATTAACATCTTAAAATGTCCATGCTTGCCAAAGTAATCTATAGATTCAACATAATTCCTATCAAGATACCAATGATGCATTTTATAGAACTAGAAAGAATATTTCAGGAATTTATGTGTAACCACAGAAGACCCAGAATAGCCCCAGCATTCTTGAGAAAGTAGAACAAGGTTGGAAGTATCATGCCACTGATTTCAAATTATACTACAAGGCCCTAGTAATCAAAACAGCATGGTACTGTTATAAAAATAGACATAGAGATCAATGGAACAGAATAGAGAGCCCAGAAATAAAACCATGTATTTACGTTAAATTAATATTTGACACAGGAAGCAAAAACACACAATGGGATAAAGACAGTTTATTGAATAGTGTTGGGAAAATTGAAGTGATATGTGCAAAAAAATGAAAACTAGACCACCATCTTACACAATGCACAAGAATAAAATTAAAATGAGTTAGAGTCTTAAATGTAAGACTTGAAATCATAAAATTCTAGAAGAAAGGATAAGCACTAAAATCTCAGACATTTATCATAGCAATATTTTTCTGATATATCTCCTCAGGCAGGGGAAACAAAAGAAAATTAAACAAGTGGAACTACATCAAACTAAAAAGTTTTTGCACAGCAAAGAAAATCATTAACAAAATTAAAAGAAAGTCACTGACTGGGAGAACATATTCACCAATGTTACATCTCATAAAGGGTTAATATGCCAAATTTATAAAGAAATTATACAACTTGCCCTGGCTGGTGTAGCTCAGTGGATTGAGCGCGGGCCTGTGAACCAGAGGATTGTGGTTTGATTCCCAGTCAGGGCACATGCCTGGGTTGCAGGCCAGTTCCCAGCAGGGGACACATGAGAGGCAACCATACATTGATGTTTCTCTCCCTCTCTCCTTCCCTTCCCCTCTAAAGATAAATAAATAAAATAAAATAAAAAAGAAATTATACAACTTAATAGCAAGAAAAAAACCCAATGCAATTAGAATATGTGCAGAGGACCTGAATAGACACTTCTCCAAAAAGAACATAAGATGCACAACATCACTAGCCATCAGAGAGACACAAATTCAAACCACCATCAGATACCACCTCACACCTGCAGAAACAGCCATCATTAATAAATCAACACACAACAAGAGTTGATGAAGATGTGGAAAATAGGTAACCCTCTCACACTGTTGATAGGAATGCAGACTGGTGCAGCCATTGTGGGGAAAATAGGGAGTTTCCTAAAAAATCTAAGAATGGAACTGCTCAGCAATTCCACTTCTAGGAATATATCTGAAGGAACCCAAAACACTAATCCAAAAGAATACATTTGCACCCCTATGATCACTGCAATATTATTTACAATAGTCAAAATTTGGAAGCAGCCCTAATGCCCATCAGTAAGTGAGTAGATAAGAAAGCTATGGAATTTTCATACAATGTAATACTACTCGGCCATAAAGAAGGAATTCTTACCTTTTGCCACAGAATGGATAGATCTGGCTAGTATTCTTCTATTAAGCCAGTCAGAGAAAGACAAATACCATGTAACTTCATTTATGTGGAATCTGATGAACTAAATTAACTAACAAAATAGAAACAGGCTCATAAACACAGATAAAAGACTTCCAGCTGTTAGAGGGGATGGGGGTTGTGAGGCTGTGTGAAAAAGTTGAAAGGATTAAGCAAAAAAAAAAGAAAAGAACAACAACAAAATCCTAATAGATGCATACATCAGTATGTGATTATAGGAGGGAACAGGGGGTGGGGAGAGGTAGAAGAGGGTAAAGGGAGAATAAAAAGTGATGGAAAGAGACTTGACTCTGGATGGTGAACACACAATATACAGATAATGTATTATAGAATTGTACATTTGAAACCTATACAATGTTATTAACCAATGTAACCTGAATAAAAATTTTTTAAAGAAACGGATTTATATCTTAATTCAAGAAATACCATCATTAAGGGGTTTGAAGAGCTTAGTAATAGAATGAATGAGTCAAGAAGAAAACTACCTTGAACATCTTGTTCCCTTGATCCTTCAGATATCTCCAACCCCAGCTACTATGAGAGACTGTAAGTGGACTTTCTGGCTGTTCCTAGTCAACCAATAAAACCATAGAGTTAATTAGTTGCCATTCTAAGTCATTAAGTTTTGAGGGAGTTTGTCATTTCATAATAGATAACCAAATTCTAATCCAATTTTGCTTTGTATACATTGAATCAGAGCAGTGAAGCCCTGGCCAGTATGGGTCAACTGGTTACAGCATTGTCCCATAACTGAAAAGTAATGAGTTCAATCCCCCGTCCAGGCACATATAGAAGGCAACTGATCAATGTTTCTCTCTCACAGTAATGTTTCTCTCTTTCCCTTCTTCTTTTCTTTCCTGTCTCTCTAAAAGCAATGAAGAAAAATGTCCTCAGGTGAGGATTAAATTATAAAAGGAACAGTGAAGATTCACAGTACTACTTTAATGGCCCATAGGGTCAGATTGTAACAATGAATGCATAGTGTTCGCAAAAGACATCTCTGCCACCAGAGCATACAAGATGAGGCACTGTCAATGAACTTTTCTTCTGTACACTAATGGAAGAACAAGTCAACACATTCATCTTTACTGTCATCTTTCTTAGATTGCAATTAACAATTCTCTATGTGGATTTATTCTGTCTTTGGTTGTAAATGTGGTCCCTCACTGGAACAAAGGCAAACTCTATTACAAAATCTTATATCTGGCCTATAGAATGCTTGGTCTTTGAAATAACCTACTCTTTCCCTAGTAACTCTGTAACTTCATGTATCCTATGCTAAATATGTGCCTTACTTAAAGTGTCCATCCTGAGTTCCCAAATTGGACAAGTCACCTCCAAAGACAAAACGATGCAAACTATAGAAAAATACAATGAACTACTAATAAATGTCACATTAACAGCAGTATCAGAGAATTTAAATAAACTGGCAGAGTCCAATAGATAAATCCTAGATGCAAATTTGAGAAGAAACAAAATTTTATTCAATCAAAAAATAAAATTTCATTAATGCAAAACTTTGTTTTTAAGAGATACTTGTTTTATACATTCTTAGTGTACAATAATTTATTAAAGCAGGTACTGGAGAATGTCTAAAAATACCTTTACTTTAGTATTCAGGGCAACGTACTTCATTTACTTGAACCAAGGGAAATTGGCCATTAAAGTGATGTAAATCATCACATGATGTTTACAATATAGTATTCTTTAACCTTAAATTCAACTACTGCAATAGAAATAAATTGGTACTGAAAATGTGATTGTGTATTTCTTCCTGACTTATCCATAATCACCTAAGAGTGTCTTTTCACAGGAAAGTAATCACGAAGTATGATCTACAAAGTACGGAATTCATCAAGGTTTTGTTTTTGTTTGCTTTGCTTTCCATATATAACATTTCAGGTTTAGATTTTTGTTGTATTATGTTGACTCATAATATTTAATTAAGAACTGATTCACACCCTGAATCTAGGGGATCTTCACAGTTCTCAGGTCTCCACTAACCACCCCAGGAAAGAATGGTGCAGAGAAGGAACTAACCTATAAAATTCCTTTCTTAGACAGTTCTATGGAGAAACAGACAAAACCCACGAAGAAAGTCAGTGCCGGAGGATTCAAGTCATTCCAAAGGGTCATTAGCCCCTCAGAATCCAGCACAACAGAAAACTTAGAGAGGACTCAGAATGGTGAACAAACTCAAGGTATAAAGAAGTTTGGGCAGCATCTACAAATCCCTGAGAGAGTCACAGAATCCCAGAGTTTCCCCTGGTTAGAAGTTCATTCATTCATTTACTCATTCATTATTTCAAACATATTTGTTGACTACCTACTGTATATGAGGCACTGTTTAGAAGCTGGCTATAAAAGAATGAACAAGACAGTGTTTGCCTTTAAAGAGTGGGGTCAGCAGCTTAGTAGGGTCAGAGCAAATGAACGGTCAATTAAATAAACTCATTGAGTGTTAAGAAAGCAAATAGAATAATACATTTTTAATTGGTAAGGACTTGTTACTGGAAAGATGCCTTTAAACATTTACTGAAGGGATAACATTAGTGTGTGTGTGTGTGTGTGTGTGTGTGTGTGTGTGTGTGTGTGTGTGTGTAATCTTCACACCTGAGGATATATTTCTTGGTTTAGAGATAGAGGAAAGGAAGGAATGCGAGATGGAAAAAGAGAGAGAGAGAAACATTGATCAGTTGCCTCCTGTATATACCCCTAACTGAGGACTAAATCTGCAACCTAGGTATTTGCCCTGACCAGGAATCAAACCCACAACCTTTTGGTGTATGGGACAATACTCCAACCAACTGAGCCAACTGGCCAGGGCTGAGATCATATATTTTAACATCAGAATGGATTTAGAAGTGATTTAGATAAATTCTCATTATTTTCCCAGATGAAGGGATTCATGTGACTCACACATCTCTGTCTCCAGCCCCATGAAAATACCTTTCTGCAGTGTACTGCCTCTCCATTAAACACTCTTAAATTCCATTTCTTCTCTACTTACCCACTTACAGCATTCAATATCTCTTGTCTAGAATATCATGACAATCTCTGTTGCAATTGCCCTGCCTATATTCTCTCCTCACTCCAGTCAGCTCTCCACATACTGCCAATGGCATTCTGAAAAATACAGGTTTGATCACATGATTTTCCCACTTTAAGAAATTTTCTAGAATTGCAATTAGCCAAAAAATAAAATCAAAATTAGGAGCTTTATATATACTGTTTTTATTTCAACTAAATATATTCAAAATCCAACTAGCCAGCTTGCCAACCCACCATCCATCCATCCATCTGTCTATTTCAAAAGCATGAATTGAGCCCTGGCAGGTACGGCTCAATGGTTAAGCAGCAGTCTGTGAACCAAGGGGCTGCTGGTCCAATTCCCAGTCAGGGCACGTGCCTGGGTTGTGGGCCAGGTTTCCAGTAGAGGGCACTTAAGAGGCAATCACACATTGATGTTTTTCTCCATCTCTCTCTCCTTCCCTTCCCCCTCTCTGAAAATAAATAAATAAAATCTTTTAAATAAATATCTTTAATAAATATCATGTCTGCCTATATCTTTAATAAATAAAGATATTTATTTATCTTTATTTAAATTTGAGTATAAATAATCACATGTGGCTAGTAGCTATCATATTGAACAGCACAGATCTAGCATTTATACTCTATTCTTCCAAATTTCTGAACCTGTAGTTAGATGTCATTTTTGAATGTAGTTTTCCAGACTGGTAAGTAAGCAGGAACCCTCTGAATAAGAAGCATTTTGTATTATATTTATCATACTCTAAAAGGGATTATGTATTTTTATATTATTTCATTTCAAAAATAATCAAAAGTAATTTTATTTAAATACATCATTTATATCATGCTATAGATAATATAAAGTTGACACAATAAACTTGCCACCAAGTTGTTTATAAATGCAGGAGAACATGTATTGTATTATTACTTCTCTCTAGAATAGTAAATCTAACTATCATATATGTACACGTACATATATATATTTATCAAATTTGCAACTATGAAAAATGTTATGCCATAAAACATAATACTATGGGAGCCTCTGATGGGGAATTTAATCTGGTCAGAAGAAACAAGAGGATGAAATGGATTTGGCAAAGAGGGGAAGTGAAAACATTCAGGCAGATTGAACAGCACGTGGAAATGTCCTGTGGTAGGCAGGACCATGATGAAGTACAAGGAAGTAAAGAAGCTTTTTGTGCCTACTCAACCCAGACAATGAAGGACCTTGTGGACCATTTTAAGGAGACTTCTTTCATCATCATTTAGAGTACCAGAAAGCCACTAAGAAAATTTTAGCATTGAAAAGATCACTTTGACTTTAGTAGGCCACAGTTCAGTGTCAGAGCTTGCGTTTGTAAGAAAACTATTTAGGAGGCTATATCTGAAGTGTAGGAAAGGTCTGATAGATAACTTAAACTAGAGCATTGGTGGTGGACATGAAGAAAAGTGTATGGATTTGAGAATACTCCAGAGATAGATAGGAGAAGAGAAGTAAAGGAAAAATAAACATCAGAATGACTTCTAATAGTTTGGCATTGCTTACTAAAAGAGGATCATGATTGTGTTTTATTTCATTGGTGAGTAGGGATAGAAATAATGAGTAAATTGGTTTAAATAATGAGTAAATAAGTAAATGTTTTCACTTCCCCTCTTTGCCAAATCTATTTCATCCTCATGTTACTTGTGACCAGGTTAAATTTCCCATTAGAGGCTCCCATAGTATTATGAACTTTTATGCCATAACAGTCTTTGTAGTTGCAAATTTGATAAATACAAATGTAGTTAGATTTACTATTCTAGAGAGAAGTAATAATACAAGTTCCACCCTGTGATTTCGAGGCAATGGGTGAATGTAGTAGCTTTGCACTCCAAACAGAATGAGAGATCATTGTAAATATAGGAAGACATTAAACCTATAGGAATGGACCAAATTATCAATAGAGTATAAAGTGGATATTGTCTCAAGCTATGTGAAATCTACATTCATGGGTAGTTAGAAGATGAGTCTGAAGAACATCTAGAGAAGTTCTTAGACGTTAGAAGAAAACCCAGGAGGCTATCCCATCACAGAAGCCAATGGAGGAAATGATATACATTTCCCATCTCATACATAAAATTTGAGGTGGCTTAAAAGTGTATTTTTTAAAAGAATAAAGTTAAAATAAGAGGAAAATTGGGCCAGAAGAACAAAGGATGAAAAAATAAAATTAGATCATTTTTCATTTTATAGAGTGCTATGCAGTTGCTAAAATAGACAAAAAGTTTGGTTCTGAGATCCTTTATCTCCTATAGCATTTTCTCAGGTATAAAATAGGGACAAAGTAGTTCTTGTCTCATATTGTTGCTGTGAGAAGTGAAGGAGTTAGTGCCTATCAAGCACGTGCAGCAGCCTCAATGGCAGGTCCAGGGCAATCATGACTATTATAAGGATCAATGCAGTGCTGAAACAATGGTCCCAGTGCTAGAAGATATGTGGTCTCAGCTACTGCCATAAAATATCTTGATGTGTGTTATCTTCCTCCAAGAAAAAAAGAATCTACTGTGATTTTTTTTGGTATTTCCACTGTCTGATACACTCCCTAACACTTAGTAGATTTGATGGCACTATTTAATTAATGCTCCTCCAATGTTGCCTTGGATTTGTTTTTCAATAATTTAAAATATCTACTTAGAAAGAGATAGGCAATGACGCACAAGGTAAATG
This sequence comes from Carollia perspicillata, assembly GCA_004027735.1. NCBI lineage: Eukaryota > Metazoa > Chordata > Mammalia > Chiroptera > Phyllostomidae > Carollia > Carollia perspicillata. The sequence continues at coordinate 10,545 of PVKM010041344.1, forward strand.
ATTTATTTTGGATATAGGTGTGAAAGTTTATTTATAAATGAGTATACTTTTCTACATTATAATTCGTTAATGACAATGTGGCATAGCCTATTAGCTTAGCATTTCAGTCACTAATTAGTTCTTCCTCAGGAACCAAGTACAGGGGAGGTGAAGTCTCTTTATTCTTAAAAAATTCTTAATATTAGCCTAAGTCATTTTCTGAAAGTAACCAATTAATCACCTGATTAACCTAGAATTGTGTTTTTAATTTATGATCCAAGCTTATGTCTATGTGATCAACTTTTCCAGATAATCAGTTTTACGTCTTCTACTCAGTAGTCTCAACACCAGATTTCCTCAAGAAGATTGTAACTGGATATGAATGGTGGCTCTACGGCTGTGATCCTGAAACAAAGGCCCAGTTGTCGCAATAGAAGTCACCTGTTCTCCTCCATGCCCGAAGATATGGCATATTTGCAGCAAGATTAAGACCATGCTAACTGTGTTCTTTGACTGGGAAGGTGTTGCCCATCATGAATAAACCCCTCCCAGCCAAACAATGAATAAGGAGTACTATCCCAAAGTTCTTCATCAGTTGACAGATGCAATATGATGAAAACAGCTGCAGCTGTGGGCTGTTGGGAACCGCTCTGTCTGGTTTCAGGAGTTGTAACCACCCCCTGTGGCTAAGGCTGAGTGAGCACCTCCAGACTGTGAGTCACTGAGGAAACAAAGCTTATCTCCCTGGCGAGTGCTGCTTCTGCCACCTCTAGCCCCCAACGCTTGGTTGGTTAGTCAGAGTCTATGGGTATGACCCCTCAGAGGAGGGGCAACCCAAGCAGACACGATCTTGTGGGTGGCCATCAAGAAAGGACTCAAGGGCTTCATCAAAGTGAGGGAGAAGGACCCTCACCCCACTGGCTATTTTGACATAGTCCGAGTCCCCTTTCCGTCTGGGAGAAGTGCTTCCTGGCTCTAATCCACTTAAGCCTGAATCTTGACCAGGAGGGGGTGCAGCCCTCTGCCAGCTAGAGCGGGTTCCAGGGTAATCGGGCAAAGAAAAAGATTTCCTAAAGTCCTGTGAAGTCTGCTTTGCTAAGAGTGCTATCATCCATATGATACAGATCTGGGCAGGAAATGAGTATGTCTCCTGAAGTTTTTGCAACCCCCTTACCTGACAGACACTCAGATTAAGCCCTCAAATTTCTTTGAAATATTGTCTATTGTTTGATCCTTGCCGCCTGGCATTGATTGGTGAGCTTTACCTGTATCCCTGTGTGTTATGAACCTAATAAAAAGCCATTGAGGAAGAGGTTCTGGGTCTTCCTCCCTTGAGAGTCTGACCACCTCTCCTCTCCAAGCAAATCATGTCTTGGTAGTATTGTTTTCATCTGTGGCAGATGGGGGGAATTGTGCAGAGTTTCCCCCACAGTGGGCAACTGCTGATTGGCTGCTTCATTCAGACAACACATCTGCTCATGCATCACATTTCATACAGAGTTTTTGGGTGAAACGTCAAATCGTCCAAGTGACTCAGTCTCCCTACAGCCCAGATTTGGTGCCCTGTGACTTCTGGCTTTTCCCCAAACTAAAATCACCTTTGAAAGGAAAGAGATTTCAGACCATTGATGAGATTCAGGAAAATAAGACAGGCCAGCTGATGGTGATTCCAACAAAGGATTTTGCAGTGTTTTGAACAGTAGGAGAGACACTGGGAGAACTGTGTGAGGTAAAAAGGTGCCTACTTTGAAGGGGACTGAGGCATCATTGTCCTATGTACAATGTTTCCTGTACAGTATCTTGTATCTCCTTTAATAAATATATCTATTTTTCATATTACATGGCTGGAGGATACTTTCTGACTCTTAACATTTTTTAATTTAATTAAATATTTAAAAAGTGCATAAACTTTGCAGCAGTATTCTCCCAGCCCTGGAATCATCATCCAGTGATATTTGAGAAATGCAATAGCCAGCATGACCTGTGTACTATTTACAGATTGATGCAGTCATAAAAATGCATGACCAATTTAACTTTAAGCTAAAGTCATCCCTGTGCTAATGAGGCACTACAAATGGAACAGGCAAACTCCTTAGCATTAGTAGATGTCTAAACCAAAGTTAGTTCAAACTTGAGGACATGGAAAACACTACTTGTCCCTTTAAAATTTTGAAAATAACAAGAGATTTTCATCTAAATTAATATTATTTCAAGAAGCATCCATTAGAATCTCATGGGGAATCTGTTTTGAGAGGATAATACTCATCAGAAATATGTGATACAAACCTGAGACCAAAAGAGATCTTAGAAACCCACTTTGCAAAATAAACACATATGACCAATTTTAATGGCACGTTTAAAATAAATTTTAGTTATTCAAGAACTATGCTTTAATCCCTGAGTGATGTGGACACTGGCCCACAGTGTCCACATCATTATGGATGAAATGAGACATTCACATGGACTACCGAGTTCGGTGGAGGAAAAGGGACAGCATGGCTTTTCTCTCAAGGGGAGCAAAAGCCTCAGCCCTTGTTGTGACTGGACTTTATTGGGTTTCTCCGCACACTACATTATCACCCTCATTTACTACACACAGGTTTGCTTTAGGTGGTTACCTTTTACAGACAACAAAGGA
>PVKM010041345.1:0-13156 GCA_004027735.1 Carollia perspicillata
GACCAGTGAGGATGGATGATATAAGCAAGGGGGAGAGTGATGTGAACCAAGGACGGAGAGCCAGGCTCAGACAGGTCACATGGTAAGGAGTTCAGATTTGATTTCAAGGACAACTCAGAGCTGCTGGGGGTTTCAAGTAAAACAGTGGTGGGATTTATTTGTGTTTCATAAAAACTACTGTAGCTTCACCCCTCTGTCTTCTGCTAGTTCCTGGTCTTTCACCTTCTTATCTTCCTATTCATGGTTCCAGATCCAAATTCCTTTACCATCTGGAGGAGCAGAGAGTGTGGGCATCCTGTGACGGCCTCTGTGTCCCCAACTCCAGCCCAAGGGAGGCACAGAAGGTGCTCAATAAACCCGTGCGAAATAAGTAAGAGAAAAACCGAAGCTGGAAATATCTTTTTGCCTTACATGTACCAGGTACTCTGCAATAACGAGGTTCTTACAGCTCAGGATGTGGTTTTAAAAAATCCTCGTTACTACTAGAAAATACAATTTGAGTACTTTCACAGCTCATTTTTTTTCTTCTCAAGTTCTCCCAGAGCTTCAGCCGCGTCACTCTGCTGTTTAATTCCTGAACCTCTCTTCTCCTCTCTGTGAACCCTTGTCCTGCCGTTCTCTCCCTTTCATTTAGAATTGTTTTCGCCCCAAGCCTCCCTTGGGTATTTCATCATTCTTTACATCCTCCCGTTTCTTTCTGTTCCAGTAACAGCCCCAGCCCAGACACTGTCTGGAGAGCCGTGCCCAACTCTTTAATTTTTCCCCTGCAGTCTCACGGACCTTCCCTCACCCCCTGCTCCCTAGCTTGTAATGTAGTTTATGCCTCGTCTTAAAAGTAGTCTTTTGGTTTTTTTAAAGGTCGAGATCACATTTAACAAGGTACATTTTACTGCCGACGCGATGAGGCAGAGGGCTAGCTTTCCAGCATCGCTCCTCTGGGAGCGGCCTGTGGAAAGTGCTGCTCACTGTGTAGAGAAGCCTGGCAGACTCCTTATGAGCCAAACGCCAGGGCAAATCACACGTAGGAATCCCAGATCCCTGGGCTGCTTATGAACCCTCAGTGGCTGTGGATGACCCTGTGCATCTGGGCATGGAAGAAAACCCTCCACCCCCAGGAGAGGCCAGACCACTGGCTTAAATCCCACAGATCAGCTAGAAAATTGCAAGGTACATCAGAGACTTGAACACTTGTTCAACCAGTAATATACAGCCACTCAGTGTTTTACTTTCTTTTAAAGGAACACCGTGGGTCGTTGAATTTTTTTATTGCTTTTTGACACAAAAGGCTACACTATTTTTCACCAAAGTCTTTTAATTATTACATCAGTAATGCCTACCAGTGCACTTAAAACATTACATATTTAAGGGTCTAGCATACTAGATGCTAAATCTATTAATAGATCACTATTCAGGTACTACCCGATAGCTTTTAGACTGAAATACAAAAATATAACTTACTTGCTAAACTAGAGTTCTCTATGATATAGTTCCAGGAGAAAAAATACTTTTATTGTTTTATGAAACTGCACCTAAAAGTGTGTACACTTATATTAAATATTGGAGTGTTATCAGAAACTTCACGTCCCTGCGTGGTTGCTTTAAGGTCAAAGAGAATGTTGTGTGATTTTCGTCCTTAAATATCATGCTCACAGGCTGCTCAGCTGAATTTACCAAAGCCTAGACACCATTTTGCATCCATTTAAACACAAATAATAATAAGTAAAACAATTCAACATTACAAGAATTTCTATGTATCACATGTCGGTGAATTTTTACATGCCCATTTTCCAGACTATTTTCATTCCTTTTATTTCTTATTCCTCCTATTTAGTATATTTTGTTCTATCAAAATTGGATTCAATTTGCTTATGGTTTTCTAATTTTTCATCTGATAATTCTGCTAAACAATATTTACTGAGTGTTGAATATATAAAACAGGTTCTGGGATCAAAAAAGAAAAGTTTCCCTCAAATGGACTGCATTCTAGTTCAGAAATCACTGAACAAGGACCAAACTGACTGATATAGTCATGGTGAAAGTCGGAGTGAGAACATGAACTTGGACTACGGAGGGCTGGGAAATCTTTGTGAGGGGATGTGTCTTGGCCTATGAGCACTGGAATGGGTAGGGCTGGGGGTCATTACAGAGTAGAGGGAAAAGCATGGGAAAAAAAGAGGGAGCAAGACCACAGACACAAGGACAGGAATGCATGTGGACTTGAGTGGAGAGTGAAGGGGCCAGGCTAGCTGAAGCCCAGGGCTAACGTGTGGCAAGGAAGGGGAGGCTAGGAAGGCAAACCGTAGAAGGTTTCAGGGGGCGGCTTACTCTCCGGGGAGACAGAAGCCTCACCATTTCTTCCCAAAATGCACAGTCATTCTGGGAATTATGTGACAGCTTATGAAAGCATTGAATGTAACCTTAACTCATCTTCAGGTACTGACTCACATTAACCCGTGAGAGTAATGCCCCTGGAAACACTAAATCACGAGGCTAGAAAATGTGCTTGTCTCCAGATGTTTTCCTGTCGCTGCGTGACCCACGAAGAATGGGACAAGAAGAAGCAAGTGGCTCGGAGCTCAGCAGCCCTGTGGCCGACTGAGCGGCACACCGATTTCAAAGAAGATTCTCTGCAAGCAGATCTCAGTAAGGAAGCCGGGAAGCCAGCTACTTGGAGAGCTTAAGTGATTTAGCTTAATTCCTCTGTAAACTGTATTTTAAATGGCTAGGAAACCACATATCTGTGACTGGTATTGTTTAAGGGGATGGAAGCCCAGCTGAAAATGCTTTGGTTTTCTTTCATAAGTATTCAGGTTTATTGTTCTGAGACTTTTTTTTCTTCCTTAGCAGTCTCTGAAAATCAAGTCATGAAGGGACCGGCTGTCCAGGGTGTGTGCTGAGGGCGCTGTGTTTGGTGAGGATTTCATTTTCCCAGAGATCTAGTGGGCTGTGCTCTTTCCAGTTGCTTGATAAGGTGGCTTTCTATACAGGAAATAAGTCAGAATGAATTCGCCCTGATTTTCACAAAGCCCAATGTTACCCTGCTCCCTGCCCCCCAATATAAGAGCAAAGATTAAAGGTTGGTTTCTTGTGCGTTGACTCTGGCAGCTCTGATTCTCGATTTTATTGTGAGTAAAACAGCCCCTCCGAGGCATAAGTAGAAGCAGAAGATGACTTCTTCACTGTGACCAGGGAGCCATTGGAAGTACATGAAAAAAACAAACAAATAAACAACAACAACAAAAAAAAACCTCTGGAAGCAACGTTTCTAAAACCTCCAGAAAGGTCTGACTTGAGAGCTACATATATGTGGAAAACAGGAAAAGGCATCAATAAGAATTGAGCTTCTCGCTCTGTGTCAAGGGATCAAGGCCCTCTCTCCCTACATCTCACCTGATGTTCATGGCTATCATATGCAGTGTCCCATTTACAAAAGGGAGAAATAGAGCTCAAGGAAGGAGGTTAAGTGACACGCCCAAGGCCACAGTGATAAGTGGTGAAGCAAGAGTGGAGACAGAAGTCTCCCTGGCTCACCACAGCCTGTGCTACATTCATTCCACCACCTCCAGGAGGCTTCCAGAAGTAATAGGAACTTCAACACACAATTGAAAAGGACCACTGATTGAACAGGTCTATCAGAAAACTTAAAAGCTGCTCTCTCTTTTCCAGGAAAAAAGTACATTTCATGGAAGAATCTAAAATATGTTCTTAGTGAGTTTCCTGCCCCCAAAGTATACAAGCTAAGTGGAGAGCTTAGACACAGGCAGACTAAGGCACAGGCAGAGTAAAAGACAGCTTATAAAAGACAGTATATCATCACTGTGGAAATGAGTGGATTATAAAGTATCCTGCTTGAGATGAGGGTCCTGGAGAGAGAGTTCAAAATAAAGATAAAACTGAGGCTTCCCCTTGGAGGGTGGGCAAAACTTCAACCTGCTCATAACGTTAGCAGGATACTGAATGTCATCTATGAAAAAGAACAAGCTTGGAAAAAATGTGCTATCAGGAACCCAGACCCTATCTCTGCCCTAAGAGAGAAGAAGCTACCAGAGAATGATTCAGGCAAAACAAGTGGAAGGTGCATCTCTAGCATGACCGGGGACCTGGGAGGGAGTGAGGCAGTCAGACCAGAAGGGCTGATGTTAGAGTGAATCTCTAGATCTGCATGTGATAAGCCTGAGGGGGTGGGGGTGGGGAAGGAAGTGGCTTCATCAGGAAAAAGGGCCCAGGGAGTGTGGACCTGTAGCTGAGTAGGTCTACAACTGTAAGTATAGAACCCTGTCAGCACGCTAACGTTCATTCCTGGGAGCTATCCAGGGTACTGACTGATTTCACCCCAATTTCTGACCCGATGGACCAAGGTCTGTTCTAGTGTGTCTGTGATGTAACCTTGTAACACACGAACCTCTTTACCACCCTCAAACTACCTGCTGTTTATGACCTCAGTTACTTACCAAGCCAACTTATACACCATCTGTTGCCTGCTGCACTTTGTCATTCTAGGCCATTAACTTTACACTCCCATTGGCATTCCTCTAGACTAAAAAAAATAGTGGAGGCATTATAGGTGAAAATAACATTTTAACCAAAGGTCAGAAACAATAAATTGACCCATTTATTTATACTAATTATTATGTCTATGGGGAAATTGTAGAAATGAACCTTGAAATGTAGGATGAAACTAGCTTATAGTAGAGTTGACTTCAATAAGGAATTTTGACTTATGCAACAGGCAATTCTAAAGTTTTGAAAGTCACTAAATAGCACCTGAATGCAACAAAATGTGCTGAAGAAATTAATGTGGAAATATCATACTAATGGATTAAAGAGGAAAGATTCAAGGGGTAGGTGGATAGCTCCTTCTTTGGACTAAAACACTTTTAAGAATATATATGTCTTTAACCAAAATAGTCTTTTCAGGGATTTAAGATTTCAGAAAAAGAATTTTCCAAGAATTAAAGATCACATCGCTATCTTTTCTATACAAAAGTATACTCTTGAATCTAAATCTAGTGAGATTTAATCAACTTGGAAATAGGAAAAGATGGTTCACTGTTGTGCCCTGCATTTGACTAGCAATACACCTTTCATTTTCCAGTCTCTTGCCACTTTTGAAAGAAATGATCTGACCAGTTTGTCAATGCTGAATCTTTCACTACATGTGTTCCAAATTCCCCCAGGCGAAGCACATCACTTGTGGCTCACTGTCGTGTGTTGTTAAAACGCAGCGTCCTCCTCTGTCCAGCAGGGCATCCAGCAGTCTCCCATAGATGGCCAGGAAAAGAGAAACTTGGAACCCAGAGCCTGAGGTCTAGCTGTAGCTCCTGGTCCTTGTTCACAGGACTGTGGCAGTGACACAGCGTGGATTCTGCGACACAGATGACCCTCTACCACAAGGTAGCTGTCAGATTAGGGGTAACCTTAACCCAGCATATTCCTTAAAAGAAAGGGCTAACCAAGCCTGGTTACCGACTCAATAGCATCTGTGCTTCCAACACAGCAAGGCGACACTGGATTTGAAATCTTTTATTCTAGCTACAAAACGTTGCCAACATGTTGACACACGCTCAGGACACCGGCACTGCTCTCTGCCTGCCTTTGCCTCTGGGCTCTCGGCCCTGAGGAAGTGCTCCCTCAGGAGTAGCGGCTATTCCCTGGAATCCTGGCATCCCTCTAACCTCGCCTTGCCAATGCTGCACACTGCCTCTCTTGGGAGTCCAACACAGAAGGATTGTGATTCTGTCTCTCCGCGTCATCGGCTGTGCCCTTGGACGAGCCGTGCGCCTTCCCTAAGCCTCAGGTTCCCTGTCTATCAAAGAGGAATGATTGGCCTTACATCACAGAGTTGTTGTGAGGATAAAAATTAAATGAGGGACACAAAGCACTTAGCAAGGTCTGGAAAAGGGAAGCTTTCAATAAAGTGTAACTAGTGGCGGTAATGAAATAATAATGATGATGTGACTGTATTCAGAACAGGCACATGAAAGCCAGTTTTCCATGGGCTGAAACACTTCAGACTCCCAGTCTTTCCTCTAGCCTGCCTTCTGGGGTGCAGTGCCACCTCCTCCCACAGCTCTGTCTCTTTTCTCCACCTTGGCTTCCTCCAGGGTCCAGTCCTTGGCAGGGGGTACTACGCAGCTGAACCAGGTATAATGAGCCTTCCTACCATCTGCTGGAGGTAGATACACTTCAGAAAGTCCAAGGGGCCTCGCTCTTCAAAAGGAACACTTCTGCACACAGTTTGAAGCATTGGGGTAGAATAGCACAAAGCACTCTGGGGAGAGGTGGAGTCTGGACTGAGCTCAAAAAAATGTGAGACAGGGAGGAGTGAGACGTATTCTCCTTTCCTGCCTTCAATACACTTACTACCAAAACACTGGCTGTGAGAAACTGCCCTCCACTTCAAGTTTCTTCTCAGTGGAGGTAAGGGTAGCAAAGATCCTTGTTACCCAAATACAGCCGTGGGGTCCCTCAGTACTGAGCACTACAGACGGGGCTGAACCACTGGTGCATCTCACACCCAATATTAACAATATTACCGTGCTCAATGACATCAGTGAAGGCCCTCAAGTCAGCCTGGAAATAGCTAGTACTCCTTTAAAAAACAAAAACACTGAACCAACTAGAAAGATCGTTTTTATACTGCTCTCCATGGAGAAAAGATGGGGTCGAGTTTTCACAGGTGAATCCAACCAAAATGAAATAAGATGGCCCGCTGTTTATAATAAACTAGGAGCATGCAGTGGGGTTTTTTCTTGGCCGTAATTCTAACAGCCTGAATAAAGAGCATGTTGAACTTTCTACTTTGGGGAGAAATCACTTGGAATATTTCATTAGGGGAAGGAGACAAGTGGATTTAAAACATACCATGTTTTTTAGACGACTGTTTCCCTTGCGTAGACGCACAGTATAAATATTACTTTTTAAAATGCCATGTTTCTTAAAATGCTACGCTTTCCTCGATGTATAACAAGAATGTAAACAAGATGTCTGTCAAGCAGAGCTATAACATATTGCTTAACACACCAAGCTTATAGTGCACACCTATTATTCTTGGTTCTCTTAATGAAAGAAACTGAGGACACTGCATAAATTCTTCAACACATGTTTCATTTCTCTAGCTGCCTTGTGCTGTAGAACATCATGCTAACAAGAACTGATGCTAACAAGAAGCTAAAACCAGTGTAGCAAATGGGGCATTTAAATATATATAAACATACTGGCATGCACAAAGAAAGGGGCTCTTTGGGGGGAATGAAATGGATCCCTAGACAGACATATTTTAGCTTAACATTCCATGTATTTTTCTACATGCTAACCATTTCAGTTCCTCTCAATGACAGAAAAATACTCTGTTAAAGAATAAGACGTCGGCAAGCAATGAACTCCTAGACCCATGTCCTAAACACAGTTATTTTGGAGGAACGGTAAAAGGCAGCCACCTGAATTTTACCAGCTTTCTGTGGTCACCTCAGGGCCACTTGGAAATACCGATCAATATTTGCAGACAGCAGCTAAGGAAACAAAAGCTAGCACCAACTACGCCAAACCAACCACCAGGTAGCTCGCGCACACTCTGGGAACCTGGCCATGTTATGCACTCCCTGGTCCACTGGAGCTGAGGGTCAGTTTGAGATCTCACTCCTTACCCTCTAAATGCTCACCAGGGAAGTCAGTTTTTGTTTATTGAGGCCAAATCTGCATAGCAGTAATTTCTGGTATAAATTCAGAATGAGGGAATGACTGGTCTTTTCACCCAAAGTATCCAGGTGTTTGGCCAACCCTTAAGCAGGTGACAGCCCTCACCTAACCATGCAAGTCTCCCTTCGTCCATCCACGATCTCCACATCCCACATCTGTCAGGAAGCACCATCAGTTTGTTGCACAGAACTCAGCATCTTGAAAATGGAATCTTTCATCAGTTAAAGCCCGCTTCATATTAGGAGGAGGACTTAGAGTCCACAAAAAGGCAACATATTGAAAACAGTTAAAGAGCAGCTGCTGGGAGGGCGGGGGAAGCTGGGAAAGAGCATGAACTGTCCTGAAAACGAAAGACCCATTCAACTTATTTACTACTACAAGGGAGGTTTGGCGCACACCTTGCTTCAGCCTGAAGACTAGAGTAGAGGCTCATTCGTTTGCTAATAATTATTCTTTAATATGTTAAAGGAGCAAACAGATGCAGTGACACATTCTATTTAACATTCAGAAGACAGACAACTCTGTCCCTCTGACTACAGCCAGCACAGTACCTTGGGCTCCAGGAAACCAGTCTGAGCTTGGCCCGGCACTCACAGGCCGTCACAGTTGGTCTGAACAGGTTCCAGAAGAACTCTGCTCCAACCCAACCGGGCATTGGTCAATCCCGGCAGAGCATCATTTAAGCTGAAAGGGATAGTTATCTAGGCCTAAAATCAGCTGGAAACAGAGCCGCTGCCGTGTCAGCAGTCTGCCTTTCCCCAAGGCTCCCGCACGGTTCCTTTGGCTCTGTTGTCACTAGTCATCTGCGTCCAAGCTGACGCGGTTGCTTAAAAAAAGAGGATGACAAGTTTGCTTGCATTACATTATTATTTTTCCTTCTCCCCCTCTGCATTCAAGAAACAACCAAGGAGGAAATTAAAGATTCTCTTCATATTTGATATTTTCTTTTTATGCCAACCCTGAGTAGAGAAAATATTTCATTAAAAACACTCAGTTTTCACTGTTATTTACAATGAAACTCCCATGGAAGATACGTGGGATGTATCTTCCCAATAAAACTTTTCATTCAATTTTTACTAGGGTTTCTTTTACAGCTGAAGGGTGGATGATAAAGATTAAATACCATCAAATCCCTCTTCCAAATAAACCTAAGACTTTAAGAAAAGCCTAAGTCTGTCTCTGTGATCAAACCCTTGTGTTTTCCTGCTCTGATATCTTTCAAAATGAGTTTGAATGGTGAGTGGGCAGGTTCCATGGGCAACCATTTTCCACACGGATTTCCAAGCCCAAATCTCCTTAGCAATGACCTCAGCTTGACTCCAAATTTAACTGTACACATCTAACCTCAAGTGCAAGTTCTCCAGCAAACCCCAGGTTGTCCTCATTTCGCTTTCTAAAGCAATGTGTGTATTGTAACCCGTCCATGATGGTGGTGATTATTATATTAATAAAGCTACTGTTCCCTGGAGATGTGGCTTCGTGGTTTCCAAAGAGCCTTCTACCCTAGCCAAGAAGGAGGCAAAAATTCTTGTATGGGTTGTTTCGCAATGGTTTGTGGCAAAGAACAGCAGAAATGTCATAAGAAGGAAACAAGAATTAAAAGGGAAGGGAAATTTGAAGAAAAACACACACTAGGATTCCTTTCCAGTGGCATGCTGGAGCACTACTGGCATCGGAGTAGCACGAGCCTCCAGCCCCGTAGCCTCAGGCTCCCTCTACAGATGAATCCCCCAAGCCTGTGGCCAGAGAGGGCAGTGGAAATACATACGTACACTCTTTCCAGACCACTGTCAGAGCAAAATCATGTGCTTTATGGAAAAGAGACAAGTATCTTTGTGCACATGTGCATATGAGCTCCTACCACGATAGTAAGTGTTATTATTTACCTACTCTTTCTGCCAGCTGCTCTAAAATCAGGGGCTTTGGGGAATAAAGTAAGAGAGAGAGTGGTAGAACAGATTGTTAAACAACAACGAGGAGCTAGAATTACCTGATAGGGATAGGAAAAGAAAGAATATTCAAAATTTGCTTTTGTGATAAAAAAAAACAACTAGTTATGTAAATTGTCTTGCCCCTGCTCTGAATACCCTAACATGCTGGAGACCTTGAATGAAAGTTGCGGTTTCCAATGCGCCCCTCCTGTAGGGTTACCCTTACCTGTAATTTTCTCTGTGTGTGTGTGTGTGTGTGTGTGTATGTGTGTGATTTATATTCCATACTATTAATAGTAGACATCAAAATATTTTACATCGGATTTTTAATGAATACCTCATGTGTTTCTTATAGTATTCTTTTGCAAAAGCAGATTTGAAAAAAAGCAGGTAAAAATAAGCTTTTGTCCTCCAGTGTCTCAGAAGTGAGCCATGAAGAAGAAATGCCTGAGGCGTGATAGGGAAGCAGTAAATGGCAGCAGACTCCAAGCACCCGCCCCTGGTTATGCTATTACCTGACTCCTCCTCAGTGATTTCATCTGTTCTTCTACTGCGTTATTTTAAGTTTGAAGTGGATTTTGTTTCGATTACTAGAAATGTTAACAATGATTGATGTTTAATGACAGAATAATTGAAAAGCTTAATTACTGACAAGCTTTCCTTGTTCACATTTAATATAAATTGTACACTACCCAAGTAGTATATCATCAAGTTATTTTATGATGAAGATCGATTTTTAGAAAATAAAGAGAAAAACATAGATTATCTTTTTTTTCTTTTAACCTTTTGACCTCCCTCACCCGTTTTTCCCATTCCACTCCCTACTTTCCCCACCCCCACTTTCTAGTAACTATCAGAGTTTTCACTGTATTGATGAGTGTGGCTCTTTCTGTGTTGTTTTGCTTTGGGGTATTTTTATGATTTTGTTTTGTTTTGTTTTGTTTTAGATTCTACATATGAGAGATCATATGGTATTTATCGATCTCTGTCTGACTTATTGTACTTAGCGTAATGCCCTCAGGGTCCATCCATGTTGTCACAAATGGCAAGATTTCATTGTTTTTTTTTTTATGGCTGAATAATATCCCATTGTATATGCAGTCATGCACTGTTTAAAGACAGGGATACATTCTGAGAAATGCATTGGTGAATGACTTTTGTCATTGTGCAATCATCACGAGTACACTTACACTAACACAGATGGTATAGCCTATTACACACCTAAGTTATATGTAAACCACCACTGTAATATGTGGTCTGCCATTGACCGAAACATTGTTATGTGGCTCAAGGCTATTATATACCTTATCTCCTTTATCCATTCATCCACCGATGGAATTTAGGTTGTTTCCATACCTTGGTTATTGTAAATAATACTGCAGTGAACATAGGAATGTACGTTTCTTCTCAAGTTGGTGTTTTCATTTTCTCTGGATAAATGCCCAGACTTGGAATTGCTGGGTCATATGGTAGTTTTATTTTTAATTTTTTGAGTAATCTCCATACTGTCTTCCATAGCAACAACCCCAATTTACATACACACCAACAGTACACAAGGGTTCCTTTTATTCACATCCTTTCCAACACTTTTATTTCTCATCTTATTGATAATAGCCATTCTAACAAGCGTGAGGTGATATATCATTGTGGTTTTGATTTGCGTTTCCCTGATGATTAATGAGCATCTTTTCATGTACCTATTGACTATCTGTATGTCTTCTTTGTAAAAATATCTTCTGCCAATTTTTAGATCAGGTTATTTGTTTTTTTGCTTTTGAGTTCTTTACACATTTGGATATTAACCCTTTTTAGGTACATGATTTGCTAAGGTTTTCTCCCATTCAGTAGGTTGCCTTTCCATTTTGCTGACGGTTTCCTTTCAGGTGCAGAAGCTTTTTAGTTTGATGGAGTCTCACTTGTTTATTTTTGCTTTTGCTGTTTTTGATTTTGGTTTCAGATTCAAAAAAAATCAGCACCAAGACCTATGTCAAGGAGCTTACTACCTGTTTACTTCTAAATGAAAATATATGCATGGATTTATGTCTTGGCTCTCTATTCTGTTACATAATCTATGTTTTTTATGCCAATACTATATTGTTTTAATTGTTGTAGTTTTGTAAAAAGTTTGAAATCAGGGAGCATGGTGCCTCCAGCTTTGTTTGTCTTTCTCAGGATTGCTTTGACTATTTGGGATCTATAGTTCCATACAAATCTCAGGATTATTCACTGTATTTCTGTGAAAAATGCCATTAGAAATTTTATACAAAACTGCATTTAATCTGTAGGTTGCTTTGAGTAGTATGAACATTTTAACAATATTGATTCTTGCAATCCATGAGCATTAAATATATTTTCATTTATTTGTGTATTTTTCAGTTTCTTTCATTAATGTCTTATAGTTTTCAATATATTGGTATTTTACCTCCTTGGTTAAATTTATTCTCAAGTATCTTATTATATTTGATACAATTGCAAATTACAAATGGGATTGCTTTCTTATTTTCTTTTGGATAGTTTATTAGTGCATAGAAATACACCAGACTTTCATGTAATGATTTTGTATCCTCTTACATTACTGAATTGTTTATTAGCTCTAAGAGTTTTTTATGGAGTCTGTAGGATTTTCTATATGTAATGCAAATAGTGACAGTTTTACTTCTTTTCCAATTTAAATGCTTTTTATTTCTTTTTCTTGCTTAATTGCTGTGGTGAGGACTGCCAATACTATGTTGAGTAAAATTGGCAATAGTGGACATTTTTGTCTTGTTCTGAATCTTGGAGGAAAAGCTTTTAGCTTTTCACTGTTGAGTATGATTTTAGCTGAGGGCTTGCAATATCTGGCCTTTTTTAGGTTGAGGTACATTCCTTCCATAACATCTTCATTGAAAGTTCTTTTTTATGATAAACAGGTATTGAAATTTGTCAAATTTTTTTCTGCATCAATTGAGGTGATCATACAACTTTTATTAATATGGTTAATATGGTGTATCACACTGATTGGCTTGAGAATGTTGAACCGTCCTTCTTTTACCTGTGATTTTTCAATAAGTTTCTTGTTTCATCACACAATGCGCCTCATGGAGCAGTTCTGCTCTCCCCACAGACTGCTGCTTCCATCTCCCTCTTTCGAGTATTGATTGAGAGTCTCAAATTAACAAATTAAAAAATGTCCCGGATGATTTCTGGCTTGGTAGGGCCAACAGATCAGGTGTGGCAGCCCAGGATGGAATGTGTCTAGGACTCTATCTCAAGGGTGCCTGGTGTGTAAAGAGGCTGACCGTTGACCTTTATGTCATTTCAGTTCAAGAGTGACCAACAAAACATCCTAATGTAATAGCCCAGGGAAAGACCCAGGCATCAGATTTTTATCTTTAAACATTCCCTGGTGATTCTAATGCACAAGCAGCATTGGGATCTCTTATTCAAAGAAAGGTTGCTACATTTGGGGTCTCCAGAGATAACACCATCTCCTCTCCATTGCTTTGACACTTTAAGAAGCCTAAAGGAGATCATGCATTTAACAAATA
>PVKM010041346.1:0-13168 GCA_004027735.1 Carollia perspicillata
AGATTGGGAAAGTTATCCTTTATCATTTGTTCAAATAACTTTTCCACTTGTTGCTCTTCCTCTTCCCCTTCTGGTACCCCTATAATTTGGATGTTGGAATGTTTAAAGATGTCCTGGAGGTTCCTAAGCCTCTCATTTTTTTGAATTCTTATTTCTTCATTCTTTTCTGGTTGGATGTTTCTTTCTTCCTTCTGGTCCACACCATTGATTTGAGTCCCAGTTTCCTTCCCATCACTATTGGTTCCCTGTATATTTTTCTTTATTTCACTTAGTTTAGCCTTCATTTTTTCATCTAATTTGCAACCAAATTCAACCAATTCTGATTGGTTGAGCATCCTGATTACCAGCGTTTTGAATTGTGCATCTGATAGGTTGTCTATCTCTTTGTCGCTTAATTGTATTTTTTCTGGGGCTTTGATCTGTTCTTTCATTTGGGCCATTTTTTGTCTTGGCGTGCCTGTTACATAGTGAGGGGTAGAGCCTTTAGGTGTTCACCTGGTTGGGGAAACCCAGTAGCTTCATTGTGGCTGAGAGGTCTGAGACGGAACAATGGCGTTTGCTCCACTCTCTGTGGGCCTTCAGTCACTTCCCCAACTTCCCACAAACAAGTTGGGCCCTTCTGGTTCTGATTCCTGTGTGGGTGGGCTTGTGTGAGTTCTAGAACCCTGTGGGTCTCTCCAACGCACTCTCCTATGAGGCTGGGAGTTTCTCCTACTGCCGCAACGCCCACAGGTATTTTCAATCAGGGGTTTGAGGCTTTATTTCCCTGCGCTGGGGCCCTGGGTTTCATGGTCTGTCTTGCTCCCCAATTGCTCCTTCCAGTTTATCTGCGCTCAAATGTGTGACCACCCCCTCCACCAGCCGTGCCTCTGCAGTCTCGCTGGCCAGCTGCAGCCTCACATGCCCCGCTCCAATCTGGCACTGGGTCCGCCAGCCTCGCCTTGCTACAAACCCTCTCTGAGTGCCCCTCTCCACTCCTCCTGCTGGTTTGGAGAAGTGTATCTTCTTTAACTCCTTGGTCGTTGGACTTCCATACAGTTTGATTTTCTGTCAGTTCTTGTTATTTTTTTTTTAATTGTCGTTGTCCTTTTTTTTCGTTGTGCAAGGAGACACAGTGTGTCTACCTATGCCTCCATCTTGACCAGAAGTTAATGATGAATTTCTATGGGAGTTAAATATATCTCAATAAAGATCTTGAAAAAACATCAAATGTAGACTTTTTTAAAGCATGCTGGATGTTGACAATGAGGATGTTTATCAGAGATGTTGCTGTCACCAATGACAACCATGTCATTGTAGTTGCAACAATTATTTGTAAGAAATTTCAATCAGGTAACAATTTTTTAAGCATCTTATATATTAGTACAAAACTTATAAAGATGTTTTATTGCTTTCATGTTTCCCATGCTTTTTTAAATGTTTTTTTCAAGATTTTATTTATTTATCTTTAGAGGGGAAGGGAAAGAGAGAGGGAGAGAAATATCAATGTATGGTTGCCTCTGGTGCATCCCCTGCTGGGAACTGGCCTGCAACCCAGTCGTATGCCCTGACTGGGAATCGAACTGCAGTGGTTTGGTTCACAGGTCCGCACTCAATCCGCTGAGCTATACCAGCCAGGGCCCATGTTTTTTTTTTTAATTTTTGGAAATTACAGGACTTTGTGGTTAGCATGGCATGCATTACACTTTTTCCCAGTCAGAACATAGAAAAATAGCTCCTGGATAGCATTTCCACACAATATATCTAATTTTCAAAACTATATTAATGGTATTACATGAGGAGATAATTTCTCTATATCTCTGCAACTTTCTATCCTATAAGTCAATCCCCAGTTTCCTGTAAACTTTGTGTTTTATGACAATCTTGTATCGTATCTTAGGCCATTTATGCCACATTGTGTGTGTAAATGTAATGGCTGGGGTGGGGGAAGACCTCAAATGTTTCTGTATTATTAGCAAGAACATCTCAAATGGAGAAAATAGACATTGTGTCACCATAATTTCAGTGACATTTAGGTCCTCAACAAATCAAGGAAAACTCAGTGCATGACAGAAGTTGATGTCACTCAACTTTTTTTGTTGTTTATATTTACTTTTTTTCCTTTCCCTCGTATTCTTCTTTTCACCTGAACTCAAAACTGCCCCATAGCCTACCACACAAGGCCATCTGCTTGTGTTAAGATGTCAGGCAGTTTTGCTGAAGAGAGAAACTCCTTCAGACCCATTTGTGAGCAGTCAGACCACTCTTGTACTGACTTTAAATAGTCTTAGACCATTTGTTTCTTCACAGATGGCTCATAAATCTGTGATACATTTAGAAGAACCAAACAAGCTCTGTTGACCACAAATGGTACTAGCTTCTGTATTTCTGTGAGTTCTAAAAGTTTCACGTGACAGTTAAAACTATCTGCTGACACTGGCCAGTGTGGCTCAGCTGATTGGGCATCGTCCCACAAAGCGAAAGGCTGCCAGTCTGTTTCCCGGTGAGGGAACATGCTTGGGTCATGGAGTCCGTCCATAGTCAGGACTTGTAGGAGAGGCAGCCAACAGATGTTTCTCTCCCTCTCTTTCTCCCTTCTCCCTCTCTAAAAGTAAATAAAAATAATAAAAAAATTACCTGTTGAGGCAGTTGAGAATAAATTAATTAAAATGTGTTCCAGTTGTTTCACTCTTAAATAGAGAATTTCATATGTTGTACAAATATCAGGATAATTTTCCAGCAAACACTTATTTTCATAAGGTAAACTGTATTTGAAAAGTACCCTATGAAAAATAAGTGAAGAATGCAGTTTGTGGAAATAATGGTTGTACCTCAAAAATCATCTGCTATAATTAATAAAAACTGTAGAAAGATGTTTTTTTTCTCAGCTTTTACTTGATTATTATTGGTAATTGTGTAAGTGGAAAATGGTATTACTGTAAAATGATTTTCTTATTTATAGAATTAAATATTTTTAAATGACATATTAAAAATTAAAAAAAATTAAATTAAATGATTTAAATATGACATTAATAAAATGTTAGCTTCTGTTTGGATATGAAAGCTGTAAACTTCAGAAATAGTAATACATAGACTATTTATTTAACCTAATTCTCTAAATCTGATTTCTCCCCAGCATTTCTTGTTTCAACAAATGGCATCACCATCCTTTTGAGACCTGGGATCATGCCTATCACAGTGCCTCATCTTCCTTATTTACACATGTACTTTATACATAGGGAGTGTTCAGTGTTACATATATACATTTTCACATTTATTACATTGGCTATCTGATTCCTGTGTTTGGCAAAAAAAAAATGTTTTTCTGTTAAAGAAGGATGACTAATACTCATAGAAACCAAGTAATTCTCAGAAAATCAAAGGGAAGTAAAATTTAGAGGGAAAAATCAGAAATCGAGGGAATTTGAAAAAGAAATTTTATAGTTGTGATTACTGAATTTTGATTGAATTTTCAAGCTACTGAAATATAAATGCATAGATGGAAAATGGATAGATAGATGAATTAATAGATGGATAAATCAAAATGACTCTAGGAAGCTGGAAGCTATTAAGTTCTTCATCGAGACCATATGTAATTTCAAGTATCTGCCATTAGGGAAAATCAGTCTCTATTACATTAGTAAATCACCAAAATTGAAATTTGAGATCTGAGATTGGATAAATGTTCACAGGGTCTTATACATACTAGATACACTATCCAAAAATAAATTAAAATGAAAGAATCAGTAACATATCAGGATGAATCACAATGGAAACAAATTAGAAATTAATAATTTAGGAAAGAGAAAAATAGAAAACTCTAATATAACCACACATAGCAATTAAAAATCCTCAATATCTATTTTAGATACCTCATATAAATGGAATCATGCAGCATTTGTCTTTCTGTGACTGACTTATTTCACTTAGCATAGTGTCTGGGAAGCTCATTTAATTTGTCGTGCATTGCAGAATTTCCTTCTTTTGAAAAACTGAACATATTTCAGAGTATGTAAATGCCATATTTTGTTTAGTCATTCATCTGTTAGTAGAAGTGTAGGTTGTTTCCACACTTTGGCTATTGTGAATAGTGCTGCAGTCAACATAAAAGTGTTACTATCTCTTTGACATCCTGATTTAAATTTTTTTTGATAAATATAAGAAGTAGGGTTGCTAGATCATATGTAGTGCTATTTTTCATTTTTTGAGAAACCTCCATACCACTTCCCATAGCGGCTGCATCGTTTTTCATTGCCACCAACAGTGTGCAAAGGTTCCAGTTTCTTCACATCCTCACAAACACATGTGGTATTTGTCTTTATAACAGTAACCATCCTAACAGGTGTGAGTGGATATCTCCTTGTGATGTTGACTTATACTTCCATGATGATTAGTGACAGTGAGCTTTTTTTTTTCATATACTTGATAGTCATTTGTGTATCTTTGGAGAAATATTTAATCAAGTCTTCAGTCCACTTAAAAATGGAATATTAAGGGGTTTTTTTTGCCACTGAGTTATAGGAGTTCCTTATATTTTGGAGATTAACTTCTTATTTTTTATATATATTTATTTATATACATATAAATATATATTTAAAATATATTTATATATAAGTGTATATATAAAATAAGGAGTTGAATATATTTTTTAAAATATATAAATATATAATATAAATACACATTTTATAAAAATATATATATTTTTAAAAACATTTTCTCCCATTTTGTGAGTTAGCTTTTTACACTGTTGATTCCTTTGCTATGCAGAAGCTTTTTAATAAAATGCAATCCTACTTGTCTATTTTTGTTTTTATTGCCTGTTTTTGGTGTCACAGTCATGCAATTATTGTCAATACTAAAGTCATAATGCTTCCCCCTATATTTTTTCTAGGAGTTTTATAATTTCAGGCCTTATACTTAAGTCTTTAGTCAATTTTGAGTGATTTTTTCTGTACAGTGTGAGATAAGTTTCCAATTTCATTCTTGTGCATGTGGAATTCCACTTTTCCCATCACTATTTGTTGAAGAGACAGTTCTTTCTCTATTGTGTATGTTTGGTACCCTTGTCAGACATCAGTTTACTGCACATGTGTGAATATATTTCTGGGTTCTCTATTCTTTCCATTAGTCTGTATGTCCATCTTCATGCCAATACCTTAGTACTGTATTTTGATTACTGTAGCTTTATAATATATTTTGAAAACAAAGAGTATTATGCCTCTGACTTAGTTTTTTCTCAAGACTGATTGTCTATTTGTTGTTTTTATGTGGTTTCATATGAACTATAGAATTTTTTTTATTTTTGTAAAAAATGTCTCTGAGATTCCAATAGAGATTGTATTGAGTTTCAGATAGCTTTGAGTGGTATAGATTTTTAACAACCTTGTTTCTTTCAACCCATGAACACAAGATATCTATTTATTTATGTCTTCTTCATTTTCTTTCATCTGTCTCTTAATGTGTTCAGTGTGGAGATCTCTCACCTGCTTGGTAATATTTATTTGTAAGAATTTCATTCTTTTGATGCAATCATAGTGGGATATCTTTTTCAGATGGCTTTTTGTTAGTGTATAGAAATGCAACCAGTTTTCATATGTTGATTTTGTATTCTTCAACTTTAGTCATTTTACTAGTTCTAACCATGTTTTGTCTTTAGAGTTTTCAAGGTATAAGGTTATGTCTTCCGCAAAAAGGGCCAGTTACTCTCTCTGATTTTCTTTCCAGCGTCCATAGACTCCAAGTTAGGTAATCCTTATCAGTCAGTAGTTTTTCAGGCAGGGATTCAGTGAGCCAAGGTCCTTTCAACTTGTGTATCTACTAGGGCACCATCCTTATCTCTGTGCATCAAAGGAAGGAAACATCTGTTTCTTAATAGACGTGGACCAGAAATGACAGATATCACTTCTGCCCACATTCTGTTGGAGAGGACTTTGTCTCATGGCCACGGGGATAGCAAAGAAGGCTGAGAGATTTGGTTCCTTTGTTTGTCCATTGAAGGGGAAAGCAATGTTGTTTGCAGCCACTAGTTTCTCCCAGAATTGAGGAAAACAAGGTAAAACAGATTATGAGTTCTCTGCAATTATGAGATAATAACTATATGGAAAAATAGTAGGCATGTTTAAGTATAAGATACTTCTTTTGAGTCAGTGCAAGTTAAATAATTTAAAAAGATAAGATAATGCAGGAAACACAAGAATCAGTGCATTTCTGTGCTAAAATGTTTCAGTAGTGATTTTTTCCTTTCCAAAATCACTATTGAATCACAAATTGAAAAGGAACACCAGTTGGGAAAAATGCTTCTTAATATAAATTAGTAGCAGGCTCCTGTGAATTTTATTAATGTATTTTTCAAAACAATTGAGACAGAAATTAAACTGTGCTTAACACTTGTATAATGTGCTGTATTTGTCTGCTATTGTGATGTAGGTCAGGAGTCTGATCATGAAACCGAGGATGAAGGATTCCATGCCAGTTTTAGGATATCAGTGTTGAAACCGCCCGTACATCCTTCAGAGTCACTGAAATATGCTGCAGTATTGAAAGAGAAGAAACAAGATTCTTCTCCGACTTATGCCACGTCATTTCCTACTTCTCCGACATATGCCACGTCGTTTCCTACTTCTCCGACATATGCCACGTCATTTCCTACTTCTCCAACATATGCCACGTCAAAACCAGTACTTAAAAAAAAACACATACCATTGGAGAAGAATGCAAGAAGAGAGTTTTTTACAGCGCCCAGAACTCATATAAAACTCAAAACACTTTCTGACATTGATAAATACTACTTAGAACAAAAGAAGCAGGATAGCCATAAGAAAAAAGTAATAGCTGTAACCAAGGCTCAAGCTGCTGAAGAAAAAGCCAGCTTAACTGTTCAAGAGACTTTACACAAGAAAAGGTCTGCTGCCCGAAAACAAATGGCCGAAGATAAGAGGGCAATTCAGGCTGGTTTATACCGACTGTGGCAGGACAGAGTCAACTACCTTGAGAAAGTCAGAGAAAGGAGAGCTTTGTTTTTAGAAGAAAAAGAGCAAAAAGCTAAAGAACGTTTATTAATTCTACAGTTAAATAATGAGCGCACTGTTTTGACCAAAGGGATAACTAAAATCGATAGATTGAAGAAAAATGAAGCTCTCTTAAAAGAGAAACGTCTGATTGTTAAGCAAAAAGTAGAAACAGAAAAGTATCAAAAGAATTTACTTAAATCCAATAAGGAATTTAGGTAAGTACAGTTTTGATATAATAGAAATGTTTAAGGCAATTTCATGTGAATATTGCATACTAAATGTTGAGATCTAATAAACAGTACTTTATAACATGGTATATCTTACTTTGGAAAACAGAAATGGACAAATACATCCTAATATATCTCCAAAGACGATACAACTCAGTACTTCCCTATGCCCACCCTTATCCAACGAAATCTTCTTAATTAACATTTCTTCTAACTGTAAACAGCATCATCACTAACCTCTTGACCCCTGTTAGTAAACTCAGTCTTTTGCAACTCAGTTTCCCTTATCGCCGACATCTAATACGTTTCCCTATTCATTTTACTTCTAAAAGGAATCTCAGGCAGATCCTTTTGCAATCCCACTTCTCCTAAACTAATTCATGCTCTCATACTTCCTCTGAGAATTCACATTATCTTTTCAATTGAGACCCCTATCTCCATTCTCCTTCTGTTCTTCAACCATGTATGTTTTCTGGCCTACAAACTTAAGCTATCTTTTAAGTTCTTAGCATGTCATTTACTTCTTAAATATGTTGATACCTTGCAGTTGTCCACAAAATCTAATCTCCTCTGAGTGGCATTTCCACTCAGAGGACAGAGAACACTCAGAGGACAGACATCATGCTCTCTTTCAGTCTGTGGAGACCCACCTCGCTAAATTGTACGGTGTCACCTCCTTGCCCTCCCCATAGCCTCACTCTGGTCCAGACAGACTACATTACTCACCACTCCCTACTCACCTTCTCCCTAAAATCTTTCTTCTCCCTAAAATCTACCTGATTCTATCGCCTTCTTTCCTCAGATCTTTACTCCCAAAAGGCCCTACAAGCCCACAATGTTTCTGTTTCATACATATTATGCAACAGAGACTCTATGCTGTTGAGCGAATGTTATTCTGAAGCGTTGAGACCGGGGAAGGGGTAGTGCCCACATGGGAGGAGGGGAGCATATCAGCAGTAGCTGGTGCTCGGCTGAGTGGGACTGTTTTCCCCCTTTTGCCCCCATGACACAGTGCGCGAACTGGACAACCACTGACAAAATTTATCCTTTTATTATCTAACCAGCTGAAGTGGTACATATTCACTATCACTCTCTCCCCAACTGCTTTTCTAATCTGTTAACACTTTTCATGCGGTGTTGCTCCCCTGAAATTTTTAAAAATCTCAATTGTAAGGAATTATAAGAGGGCTTATATCGGGTAAGCTTATGAAGGCCTTTATAAGATAATTTGGCCTGTTCTTCCATTTCAGTGCTTGCTTGGTACAATTGTTTACAAAAGTCTCTTCAATAATTATTTATTGAAGAAAATAGGTAAAAATCACAGTTTTTAAATTAATGGTTGTATGTGTCAATAAGTCCATTTGGGCTGTATAATAGCCTCTGGTATGGAGTGTTTTTTATATCTTCATACTCAATACTTTAGCCATTGGAATGAGAAGCAATGCATTTTTAAAAGATTTTATTTATTTATTTTTAGAGAGGGGAAGGGAGGGAGAAAGAGAGGGAGAGAAACATCAATGTGTGGTTGCTTCTCATCCACCACCTACCGAGGACCTGGCCACACAACCCAGGCATTTGCCCTGACTGGGAATCAAACCAGCAACACTTTGGTTTGCAGGCCCACGCTCAATCCACTGAGCCACACCAGCCATGGTGTGCATTTCTTCTAACTGTTTGTAAACTGAAGATATATAATCAAAATTATTACATATATACTAAAATATAATTAACCAAACTATTAATAGCTTCACTAGTCATTAGAATAGATATCTATCTTAGAACAAGTACTTAATTTTATTACAGTAAATTTGTCCTGCCATTCTTTTTTTGTCCCTCTGTGATCACTGGCATTTCTAGGAAGGAGTACTTACTTACCTACATTTCAAATCATCCAAATAGTAATTCGCTCCAAGCTGTTGAATATGCTAGTTGATGTAGGGACATAAAACCCCTTGAGCCCCAAGAAACTGAAAATCTAGGTCACCAGGCAATAAGACTTCCTGAGTGAAATAATAACACAGGCCATAACAGTATAAGAACTATCATGGTACAGATTTAAAATTTAAATAAATAGGTGAGAGCAATATATGGAACCTTCAAAAAGAAAGCTTAACATCAACCTGTCAATTCATTTTAGTTCTCTCCTATACCCCCATACAAAAATTATGAAGATATTCTTGATCCTCTAAGAACTCGCAGCCCAGTGACAAATTTAAGTATACATTTGAATTATTGCAGAATAGGAAAATTACAATTGTTGATCAGAATTTGGAAAAGTGGAGGTATGAGGGGAAAACCTTATCTGCAGAGAGGATGAGCAAAATTGGAAAGTTCAGAATAGGTAACAGTGAAAGGAAGGAACTAGTGAATGTGGCTTTACCTATGTGTACCAAGCGGAAGCTTTATAAAGTAGAGTAGTTGAGGTGTGATTGCATAAGAAACATTAAATTGGATTAGCCAGGGCCTCTAAAGCCGCGTGGGTAGTCTTATGGTAAAGACCATTAGAAATCCTACCAGGAAAGACAATCATTGCATTTTAAACAGTTCAGACATGCATTTTACCACAGAACCTTCTTTTAAGGAACTATCTGAGAACCCTAACCCTCAGAACACACTGGGGACAAACCTATCTCAAATGCAAAAATATTTAATTGTTCCATATGCAGATTTTTTCATTTTAAACTAAACTTAAGAAAGAAGATTATAAAACTTTGTATTGATTCAAAATACTTTAACCTACACTTAGTAACTTTAAATTTTATTTGTTGTGAAAGATTTTTACTGAGGTATCATTGGCACATAACATACTAGATTTGGATGTATAGCATCCTGCTTTGCTATTTTTATATGATGATCACCACGTTAAGTCTAGCTGACCTCTGAAACCATATATAGTTAAATTTTTTCTTGTGATGAGAACTATTAAAATTTATTCTCTCAACACTTTTAAATATTCAATACAGTGTAATTTATGAGAATTTTTCAGGTTTATTCTATCAGCAACTTTCAAATATTCAATACATTATTATTAACTATAGTCACATGCTGTACATTACATCCCCTTGACGTATTTGTTTTATAACTGTAAGTTTGTACCTTTTAACCCCCTTCACCCATTTTACCCCTCCCCCACCTCTGGTAACCACCATTTTATTCTCTGTATCTATTTGTTTGTTTTAAATTCTGCACATAACTGACATCAAGTGGTATTTGTCTTTCTCTTTCTGACTTAATTCACTTAGCATAATGCTGTCAACTTCCACCAGGTTATCGCAAGTAGCAGTGTTTCCTTCTTTTTATGGCTGATGATATTCCTATAAATACATCACATTTTCTTTACAAAGGATATTTTAAGAACATAAAACCGTGATCATATAAATATAAAATGAACATGTCAAAGTTTTATTTAACTCATTAATTAATGAAGAAACTAGTAACACATTACAGCCAATTCAAATGAGAATTCTAAGAGCATGTATATAAACAGGCAATCAGAAATGTCAAAAATAAATTTAGTCATTATCCACTAGCAATAATCAATTGTAACTGAATTGAACAAATTCATTTACATTTCTATAGACATGGGTCATTTGCATTACTCATAGTTTTTCTCAACTTACAGAGCTGTAGAATAGCACAAAGAGACTGAAATACACAGATAACTCTGAAGGGAACAATAGACAGGGAACCCAGTACTTTTTTAACCCTTTCAAAGTTTTTCACACGATTTTTTTTTCTGCTATTAGATTTAAGTTTAACAGCCACGGCTTTATCCTGGTTATATTTTAAGTGGTCAAACTATGTAAATACATACATATATTTAAAGCTTATCTAGAAATACTTGAAAGCATTATAGTTGCCTATTTCATTAACATTTATAAATGCCATCATTTACAAAAAAAAAATAGGTTGTACTAGAAAGGGGTGTCAAGAAGAAAACATTTGCCCTTCCTGTTTATAACTAGCAATTTTTAAACTACTTACTAAGGTACTTTATATTATGCCTTTTTAAGCATAAAATATTTTATATTTTTCTCTGCCATAATTTATAAACAATTTTCATTAATGCATACTCTGTGCATGTGAGAGATTTTTGGAAGTAATTTTTCTATAATTTATTTAAAATATTTTGTAAAAGAGAATGAAAGCTAGTCTTTTATATCAAAACACAAATATAGTGCAAATCAGTGTTAGGGAAATTTAATCAGCTTAGTTTTATCACAGCAAATTGAATGTCTGGCCATCATTAATTTGTAGAAGATACAGAATCAAGTGAGCTTCCTAGTGTATCTTAACTGAATTAACTTCTCTTGTAATTGCTGCAAAGATACTATCTTTGAAAGCTCACAGGGATAAGGCAACATAGTTTTGTCCTAAAGGCATTATTGAGTTTTATTTATAAATATTTTCAAATAAAGCTAGAGTATCAACAAGCAGAAGAGAGCTATGACTAAAAAAAAAAAGTAGAGTCTGCCTAGAGACTTTAGAGTTTTTAAATTTTTTTCTGGCTCAAATGCTTTACTTAAAAGCATTCTAATGCATGCCAACGACCAGTGAAGTCGTTACTGAGAGAGTGACTCCCTGTGCCTGCTGCTGGGTGAGCAGGAACAGGAGAAGAAAGGGGAGTCACCAGTCTCTAGTTTAGAACCTTGATAAAATGCCCACAGGGCATTTAAGGATGACTTAAAGTGAGACTTTGAGTTGAAAGAATTTATGTACCAGGTGAGCTGGTCATGACGTCCCCAGTATTAATTCCCATATCCTGAAAAACCGATGCTGCTGTTCAGGGCCAAGCAGCAGGCCGTCCGTGCTGGAGTCGAGCGTCAGTCAGCGTGAAGATGAGGCACAGGAGGCAGTTGCCCAATCACATCTTCTGCGTGTTTGTGTTTTGGTCATTAGCTGACCTCCTAGACGATCTTCTTCATTCACTGTGGTCTTTATATCTTGATTTATAAAGCTTTTCTCCCTCCAACTTCTCCTTTAATCATGATTAACTCCTAAATTCATAAGAACAAGCCTCCCGATTGCCTCACCTAAACACATTTGGATCCCAGCAACCTTTAAAGTAATTTCCATCCACGTGCAAAACCACTGTCATCACTTGGAACTGCTTTACCTCTTAAGCTTGAAACTCTTGTATATTTACTTATGGCTAAATTCTTTTATCATTTTTAATTCTTCTTTTACTTTCACAACATGTATTCTTCAAAGATAGGCCTTGCATATTTTTGTTTAGCTTGTGTCAAAGTATTTTATAGGATTTTTTGATGGTACTATAAATGGAATTTATTTCGTAATTTTTTTCCGATTATTTGATCCTGATACACTATATAATTATGATAAATTATTGTGTTTCTCTTCAATTCCTTTAAATAGGTTTTTTACATTTTGTCCACAGTTTATAATTGTTATCTGTGTGAGAGCTCTTTCAATGCATTTTTAGACTTAATCAGTACCCTTAATTACATTTGTAAAGTCCCTTTTGAGGTGACTTACTTTGCTGCAAGACCAGACGAGATTATCTTCCAGCACTCCAGACACAATAGTTGTAGCTAATTTTCATTGACTGATTGTTACATTCTAGGCATTTTTCTAAAGTTCTTAAATGTACTGGGTTATTTATTCCTTACTATGTCCTGTAAGTTGAACTGTCCCATCTTAAAGATGAAGAAAACGATACCTACATAGCTTAAAATAACCTTTCAGAACTCACAGAATCAATAAGTCACAGACCAGGGTTTCAAACCCAAGCGGAATGCCTCCACTCCCTGTTCTCTTCAACACGGGCCCTTGCTTCTCTGTATTCTACTCCCTTAGCATCACCACCCAGACAGCCGGGCTTTTAACATTCCATTTTACAAAAATAGAGCTCCCATCTTTTCCCTCATCTAGTTGTTCTTCTGACATTTTCTGTCCCGATGAATGCCACTATTATTTATATAGTAAAAAGAA
>PVKM010041347.1:0-13156 GCA_004027735.1 Carollia perspicillata
TCCATGCTAGAAATAACACAGTTCATACCCCGGTGTGACACACAGACACATGATCAGATGGAATCTGAAAGGTTCAATGACAGAGAAATGTGTAGAAAATCATGGGAGCACCAAGAATGGGGTATCTACCAGGGTAATTACCTAACCCAAGCTTTAAAGAATGAGTAGGATTTTGATTGGATTAGGAATCAATGGACCCATCTGCATTTTTGCCCTTCCTTGAAGAGATTTGAGGTTCCCAGGGAATAGCAATAAATGAGGAAACCCAAACCACATATTTCAGAAAGCAGAAATCCAAGAAGATTTTTAAAAAGTACATAATGGGACTCCAGACAAACATGCCAGAAGCAGATATTAAAGGCAAGATGGGAGCACAGAAATCCAGAGTAATTGATGCAAAAACAAAATAGGGGGGAGTGAGTGAGAAAAAGTGGCAAGGATTTTGGATAGTTGTATAGAATAGGCATTGATGTTAGGTCTTGATTACACAGGCATCCTGGAAGTCAAAGCTGGTCCAGCCAAGAAAAGCGGGGTCAGAGAAGACTTACATGGAGTCCTGAGACCCTCTCCCACAAAGGCTGCATTCTGGACCCCATGTTCACCCCTACGCAATGTTTCTTTCATCCAAAGTGGATATAAGAGGTAATGTGAGGGAAGATGAAAGGTAAGACACAGAGAAAAAGGAAGAAGAATGCAAAGAATGTGAAGTAGAGGAAGAATAATTTTAATAAAGGGATGTAGGAGAGGAAATGGAAAGTTGAAAAATAGGAGGGGAAAAGGAACTTTCTAGCTCTTATTAGGTTTGAGTGCTAGTGGTTATTTAAGTGGTCCCTTTGGATGGGTAGACATATTGAGCATTTCACTTTTGGTTTGTTTATATTTATAAACCATAAAGTTGAGCTCAGATTCCTGCTAGAAAAGCATTTTTAGAAAGCAGTGAAATCTTATCTTTCATTTTCTATAGATCAGTTTTGCAGCCTCTTGAAGTATTTATAGTTTTAATACATAACCATAAATGCCCCCTAAACAAGGAATATTACACCTTTCGATTACTATTATTGCTTTATTGCTCATCACAGCCATAAATTAGCAACATCCTTTGGCATTGCTGAAAGAGCACTGAATTAGGTTATAACACGAGTGCACAAGAACCTATTAAAGCTTTGCTATTTCTTAAAAGTCTTTATGGTTTTCTAGTGTACCCCATAAGTGTTTCAATTAAAGAGCTACTTGCCTACTTAGTAATAGCCCTCCTGTTCAAGATAGGGTAACAATATCAGGAAAAAAAGTAAGATTAAAAGAAAGAAAATTAGAATATAAAACATTAAAAAATAAAATTGCTATGAAAAAGAAAGTCAGGGGTTTAAGTTTTGCATATTAAAATAATTTAAATTTCTTAACTCTTTATTGGATGCAAGCCTATGTATATAACGTATATGGAAGTGGCAAAAGTTGTTCGTGTGGAAAAATGTGCAGGTTATGTTTATTACAATAGCTTTATTAACTCATAAGAATAAAGTCTGTTTCATGTATTCACAACTGTAAACCTAGTCTTGCCCACCCCTTTACATTATCTGTATTGAGTTTATAGCTAAGCATATGTTCAGGTTTATATTTACATATTTTTATTCTCCCAATGAGTTTTTAGTGCCATCTTTGATATCTTTTATCTTTTGGCCATGTGGACAAGAACTCCATTAAAATATCAAAGATAGCACAAAAAACTCATTGGGAGAATAAAATATATAGATATTGACCTAGACACAAGTTTGATGTCAAGGAGATAAGAATGATGATGATGATGATAAAGCATCTTGATGATAAATACCTCATAGAATATTATTAGGATTACAAATCAAATACAAGAGAAAGTATTGGGAGCCAGGAGAGGTACATTAAATAATGGCTTTACTAATAACCTTTGTAAATAATTTTACCTTTTCAATTCTGGATTTCCTTGAGCACCAACTAGATGATAAAATAGATAATATGTGAGGTATTCATTTTAAATATTCATGTAAATATGTAACTGTTGGGCATTGTGGGAAATTAAAAAAAAATTATATTGCTTTCCCTCAAGGAGCTTAGAGTTTATTTTAGGTAAAGAAAGCATACACTGGGTAGTTAAAATATGAATAATACTGCTCTGCTTAGTATACGAAAATTCATTCCCATCTTAATAAGTAGAACAACCCAACCATGCTACAAAAACACAGGGTGTGTGTGTATGTGTATTTAAACATACTGTAGAGCTGAGAATCCAAAGAAAGCTGAACTGCAGAAAGTGATGACTCCTTAAAAGAGAGGAGTTCTACGGTGCCTCTCATTCCTGGTGAATGGCAGTCAAGAGATTGGTATTCTCTTCTTAGCAATGAGAAGAAGCCAGAAAAACCACAAAATGTGTGGGGTTTATTTTTTCAAGGCCATCGGAGAGATGAAAATGCAAAGAAATCTAAATTTCAATAACTGGCAATCTCTAAAAGAGAAGAAACCCATGGCTGCTTTTGTTTTGGCAGTGCAATGAGATGAGGAAGAATCCATAGGAGACTGGGGTAAAGGAGGAACCAGACAGACTTTTAATTCTGTCTCTTGAGAAGCGTGCTGAAGGATTAGGGCAGGGAAGGAGCACTGAGAGAGATGCTCCATTTGGGCATGTAAGGTCATCATCAGGAATACCGCGGCGACTTTCAGAAGGTTTTGGATGGGGAAATATACATAATAAAAAATCCATCTAAGATAGTCCAGCCCTACACATTGTATAAGACAGCTGCCCTCTAACAATGAGCGGCCAGGCAACTAGTGGAAATAGATTTTTCAAGGTTTAGAGATTTTAGGGTAAAACGTGAACAAAGAGAACTCCCCAGTGACCCTCAAAAGCTGGCATCTTTCCTGAAATCAGAGACAGATTTCTCATAATTCATCAAACTAGCAGCAGAGATGCTAAGCATAAAATGATATATAAAGTTCCTGGGGGGCTCACATCTTAAGCCTGACTAGAAGCAAAGTTCTGGTGCAGTCCTCAAAACACCTGAACTCAGTGGCAAACTGACTTTACATTGCAACAAAGGCCATACGAAGCTCAACTAGAGATTAAATAAATTAACTTAACCCCCAGGAACCATAGTCTGACAGAAGGATAGATAGATTTTATTTAGAGTATAATGTTATTTATTTCAATAAATACAATCAATTTCAACAAGTCATGCAGGCATACAACTTAAAAAATGCACAAATGGACAAAAAAAAGAAAAAAGAAAAAAAGAAAGAAACCCTTTGGCCAAGAGAGAAACACTCAAGACAAGTAAAGAGATGAGAATTATCACAAAGTCACTTTAAAATAACTATAAAAGATATATTAATGAATTTAGAGTCCATGTTGGACACCAGTTCAAACAAATGAAATTTTTCCCAGAGTTGGATACTATGAAAGAAGCAAAGGAACCTGCACAGGCTCCCTGTCTGGAGTTCAGCTGAGTAATGACCACCACATGTGTGTGAGGAAACTACCTGAAAGGAGCAGAGACACCAATCCTTGGAGCTCACTCGGAGCTTGTATTCCCAGCACCCAGACAGGAAAAACCTTACAAGTTATGGGATACTAGTAGATTACTAAGAAGAGTATTTCCTCAGTAGTAAGAAAAAATGAACTTTAGACTAAAGACTGCTCTGGTCTCAACTAAGAAAACTTATAAGCAAGCCTTTAAAAATTAAACAATTTCCAAATAACTGTATCCCAGAAAAAAAGCTTAAGAATATTTATAAGAATTAAATAAGGTATTAAAAAAGTCAAAGTGCAGAATTAAAAGTCCAATTTAAAATGCAGCAGTCATATAATAAAAGGAAAAACTGTGATTCATAATGAGGAGAAAAACAAATACTTCAATAGTAACAAAGATAACATAAAAAAGAGAATTAATAAACAAAATCATTAACATAGTTATTATAACTATAGTTTATATCTTAAAGAAGATATAAAATACTTATACAAATTTATTACAGATAAGGAAGATACAAAAAGAATGACATCAAATTTCAAAAGATAAATAATATAATGTCTGAAGTAAAAAAATACACTAGGTGGCAGTAATAGTTAATTAGACATTGCAAAAGAAAAGATTAGTGAACTTGATAACATATCAATAGAAACTATACAAAATGAAATATAAATAAATACTTTTAAAAAGGAAACAGCATTAGAGGCCTGGGAACAAACTCAAATGGCCTAATCTATGTGCAATTGGAGTCACCTTAGGAGAAGAAAGGGTATACAGAAAAATATTCAAAGAAATAGTGACCAAAATTTTTCCAAATATAATTGAAACTATGAACCTATAGATCTAAGAATCTAACTGAAGCCCAAACAAAATAATCATGAAAAAAACTATACCAAAGTACAAAGCGATCAAACCGTTTAAAAGCAGGGGTAAAGGGAAAACCTTAAAAGCAGGGGGAAGACACATATGTACAAAACATCAAAATTAAGAAAGAAATAACTCATGCTGTCAGTAATAAATCTGGCCAATAATAAAGCCAGAAGATAGTGAAGCAATATCATTGAAGTACTGAAAGAAAGATTTTTTACCATAGAAATCTCTATACAGAAAAAAACATTTTACAAGTATGAAGACAAAAATAAAATTTATTTTCAGCTATGCAAAATCAAAAAAGACACTATCAGCAAGATCTGTATTTAAGAAAAAAAAAGTAATAGCAATTGTATGCAATTATATAACAATTTGTAGGATGTTGCAAAATCAATGTTAAGAGAAAAATTTAAAACACTAAATGCTTACATTAGAAATACAAATTATCTAAAATTAATAATATTAGCCCCCACTTCAACAAACTAGAAAAATTAAAGAATAAACCCAAACCAAACAGAATAAAGAAAAAAGTAAATAAAGGGCAGAAACTAATGAGATTAGAAACAGAAACCAATAAAACAAAAAATGTTACTTTGACAAGATCAATAAAATTTCTAAATCTCAAAATAAAGTTTAAAAGTTGCTAAATAAGCCCTGACTGGTGTAGCTCAGTGGATTGAGTGCGGGCCTGCAAACCAAAGGATCGCGGTTCAATTCCCAATCAAGGCACATGCCTGGGTTGCAGGCCAGTTCCCAGTGGGGGACGCACAAGGAGCAACCATACATTGATATTTCTCTCCCTCTCTCCTTCTTTTCCCCTCTAAAGATAAATAAATAAAATTTTATATATATATTTTTTAAAATTGCTAAATAACTAGCTAGATTGATCAGGAAAAAAAAAGAGACAGATACAAACTACCTATATCTAAAAAGGAGACATCACTAAAGAGCCTACAGACTTTAAAAAGACAAAGAAATATTATGAAGACCCTTTTGCCAATAAATTTGGCAATTTAAATGAAATGGACAAATTATTTGAAAATCACAAACTACAAAAGCTTATTAAAGATAAGCTAGATAACCTAAATGGCCCTATATTAAAGACATTAAATATGTAGTTAAAACCTTTCCTGCCAAGAAAACTTTAGGTCCAGATAGATTAACTAGTAAATTCTATTAAATATCTTAAGGAAAAAAATAACACCTAGTCTGTAAAAGTTCTTCCAGAAAGTTGAAGAAAAGTGAATACCTTGACATAGCATATGAAGCTAACAAGAGGAAAACATGATTATCTCTGTATTTGGAAAAAAAATTTTTGAAAATCATTAGTTCCTGGTAAAAAACTCACAGCAAATTAGGAGAAAAAGGTTTCTCAATCTGATAAAATATATCTCTGAAAATACTAATAGCCAAAACATATGTAATTATGAAAGACTAATTTAAAAAATATATAAGGAACAAAATATATCTTTATTTATCAATACTTATCAATATTAGACTAGAGTTTCAGTCAGTGCAATAAGACAAGAAAAAGGAATAAAAGACATCCAGATCAAAAGGGAAAAATCTTACTATTTTTAGCCATCTATGTAGAAAATCCTATATATTCTATGAAAAAGCTACTAGAACTGAGAAGTGACATAGCAAGTTTATAGGACATATTAATACACAAAATACTTAAAGTGAATATGACAAAAGAAATGTAAGATTTACTATATTGAAAGATATAAAACATTGTTGGAAGAAATTAAACACTGAAATAAATTGATATGTCATGTTCATTAATCAGAATATTTCATATTTTTAAGATGTCAATTTCCCACAATATATACCAATTGTCAGCATGCATTTTGCTTTTTTCTTTTGTTAAACATTAATATATATTTCTAGGAATATTCTGAAAGTTATATGGAAATATAATAGACCTGAAATAGCAAGGCAAATTTATAAAAATACAAAAACAGCTTTAATATAATAAGGCAAATCTGATTCAATCTTATTGTAAATCTAGAGTAGTTAATTCTTCATGGCTTGACAAAAACATGGACATGTTCATCAAGGAAACAGAATAGAAAATTGAGTAATAGACTTGCATATATGCAGCCAATTAATTTTCAACAAAGCTCTCAAGGCAATTCAGTGGAGAAAACATAATATTTTCAAAATATGATCTTGCAGAAATTAGATAGTCATTTGCAAAGGAGCTTCAATCCTTATCTCCCAAAATATATAATAAGGAAACCAAAACAGTTGATTAACCAAGTACAAGAGCTAAAAAGAGTATAACTCATCTAGAAGAAATCAGTAGGAAGTCCTAATATTTGTGGATTTGGCAAATATTTCCTGACTCAAAAATTATGGACCATAAAAAAATTTCAATAATTTGAAATTCATGAAAATTCTAAAAACTTCTCTTCAGATAATTATTATTTTAAAAAGGGGAAGGGGTCACAGGAACAAATATAAAGGACACATGGACAAAAACTAAGGGGGGTGGAAATGGGAGGGAGGTGGGGAGCACTGGGGGGTGAACTGGGATGGGAGTAAAAGACAGTAAACTGTACTTGAACAACAACTAAAATAAAAATAAAATAAATTAATTAATTAATTAAATTAAAAGGCAAGCCAAGTCCAGGAGAAAGTGTTTCCAAAATATATACCTCACAAAGAACTTCTATTAAGACTATATATTCAGAAATCTTCCAACTCCATAATTAGAAGAAAAGAATGTCTGAATTAAAAAATGAACAAAAGATTTGAATGGACATTTAACCAAAAGAGATATACAAGTAGCAAATAAATACAAAATTAAAACAAAGTTCATTATCATTAATCATTAGAAAGAAAATTGAAAATGAGATATCTTTACATTCCCACTAGAATGCCTAAATTTAAAAGATTGATCATACTAAGTTTTGGTGTGATTGTGGAACAAATAGAACTCTCAATTTCTGATAAGACGTTCAATATTAGTTATTCAGAAAACAAAAGTTTTATAGTTGTTTAAAAAGTTAAACACATGCCTACTATATAACTTAGCCATTTCATTCCTAGGTATTTATCTAAGAGAAATGAAATCTATGGCTATATGAAGACTTATATGAATGTTCTTAGCAGATTCATTTGTAATATCAAAGAACTGGAATCAGCCTAAATGTCAAGCAGCATGTGAATGGATAAATTGTGGTATTGCAACAGTAGAATACTACTTGGCAATAAGAACACATAAACTATGAAAAATAAGCAAAAACAATTGATTTACTGATATAGGCAACACAATGAATGAAAGTCAAAATAATTGTTCTGAGTGAAAGAAGCCAGATTAAAAACAGTACACACTATAATGATTCATTTATATAAAATCTGAGAAAAATGAAAACTAATCTATGGTAACAAAAATCAATTTAATTGTCATGTAGGGATAGGAGTAGAGTGATAGATTATCAAGGGTCATGAAAAGACTTTGAGAGCTATAGAAATGTTCATTATTTTTATTGTAATGATGTCTTCATAAAGGTATACATTTGCTAAAGTGGACCAAATTTTACAATTTAAATGCATGTTTATTGCACTCCAATTACACATAAATAAGTTTATTATTTCATTAATAAACCTCTCAACAAAATAGAAATACAGAAATTTTTCTAACTTTATAAGGATCATCTACCAAAAAAATTACTGATAAAATCATATTTAATGATGAATGATTAAATGTTCCCCCTAAGCTTAAGTAAAATCACAGATATCTACTTCCACCACTTATAGTCAATATCTTTGTGGAGATTCCAGTTAGTGTAAGAAGGCAAGAAACTGAAATTAAAAAAGCATACATTTTTAGAAAGAAAGAAATAAAACTATATTTATTCACAGGTAATATGATCATGCACAGAGTATTAAGGAATCTGCCGAGGATAACTGGAATAATAAGCTAACATTTTTTTAGCTAACAATGGAAAATTGAAAATCAAAATAGGAAATATAATGCCATCTATTATAGCATCCAAATATAAAGCATTTTGGATAAATTTAACAAAATACATGTAAAACCTACACACTGAAGACTATAAAACATTGTTGATAGGAATTTAAAAATACCAAAATAGATTATGAAGCAAAATAGAGTGTCCAGAATAAAAACACAAATTCGTGATTAATTGGATTTGAGAAAAAGGACAACATAATTTATTGGGGAAATAGACTTTTTCTCACAAATAACCCTGGAACAACTGCTCATTCCTAAGGAAACACACAAACTTCAACTTAAACCTTTCACTGTAACAAAAAACTAGTACAAAATGAATCATAGTCCTAAATTTGAAAGTAGAATCCTAAAACTTATAAATGAAAACACTAGAGAATTTTGTGTGATCAACAATAGTAAAGTCTTCTTAGGATATAAAAAGTATAAAATGTAAAAATTGGATAAATTGTACTTTATCAAACTCACTAACTCTGCTCTTTCAAAGACACAATTAAGAAATGAAGAAGCAAGCTTAGCCTAGGAGAATACACATAACTGACAAAGGACTTATATTCAGAAAATATACAGAGCTGTTACAACTTATTTATAAGAAAGTGAAACCAGCAACTAAGACAATAACAAAATATTTGAAAACTGTTTCTAGAAAGAAGATGTCTGAATGATCAAAAAGCATGTGAAAACATGCTCAAAATTATTTGTCATGTAAGTTAAAACCACAATTGCATACTGCTTCATGCATATTAGAATGGCTGGTTTATAAAAAAAAATCTAAATGATAAAATGTTACAACAACTGAACAACACTACTAGTGGAAGTGTAAAATGGTGTAACCACTTTAAAAAAAATCTATCAGTTGCTTAAAAAGTTACACATACATATACCACAAAATTTAGCAATTTAATTTTAGATATTTACCTAAGGGAATTAAATACATGTCTATACAAGAGCTTGCACTCAAATTATCACAGTGGCTATGTTTATAATAGCCCCAAACTGGAAACAAGCCAAATGTCCACCAACTATGGCATAAACATACAATGGACTACTACTCAGCAACAAAGAGGAGAAAACTATAAATACTCACAATACAGATGGGATGAAAATATCATTGTGCTCTGGAAGAATAGACAAAAAAGACTTAATATTATATGATTTCTTCTATATGAAACTATGAAAGAGAAATAGAGAAAATCAAGAAATTCGTTTATTCCTTTGAAATATTAATAAATTGATAAAACTCCTTACAAGGATTATCAAAAAATAAAACAAAAATAAACATAAATTATCAATATTGAGAACATAACTACAAAGCCTAAAATATTAATAGAGTAATGAGATATTAGGTACAATTTTATGACAATAAATTTAAAAACTTAGATAAAATGTACAAATTTCTTGAACAACAGTAAAGTAACATGAAGTGGAATAGAGAATTTAAATAACCCTATGTCTATTAAAATGGTTTAATTTGTAATGAAAATATTTCCATAGAGAAAATTTCAGGCACAGTTGTCTTCCCTGATAAATTCCATTAAACATGGAAGAAGAAATAATACCAATTTTACACAAACTCTTTCTGAAAACAGAGAAGGAAGGAATGTTTTCTAACTCCTTTGAAGAGACTGGCATAAACCTGATATCAAAACCTGACAAAGATATTACAAGAAAGAAATGTACAGACCAAAATTTCTCACAAACACAGATATAAAATTTCCTTATGAAACATTAGCAAATATAATCCAGAAGTAAATAAAAAAGACAATAAATCTTAACTAAGTGGAGTTTATACCAGGAAGATCAATCAATGTAATTCACAATATTAATGGAATAAAGAAGGGAACCCATATGATTTCTCAGTAGATGGAGAAAAACGTTGACAAAAATCAATATCCATTTATAATATAACTCAAAGCAAACTTGGAATGGAAAGGAACGATCTCAATCTGTTAAAGCACATGTGTAAAATATCTATATCTAATATCATTCTTAATGGCAAGATACTAAGCTATTTTTCCTGCAATCATAAAGAAGACAAGAGCCTACCATTTATATTAGCCTCAAAAAATATCATAGTCTTAGGAATAAATCTCACAAAGGTGTTCGCAATCTGTACATGAAAACTAAAAAATTGTTGAAAAAAAATAAAGGCAAATACATTGAGAGATTCAGTATCGTTGTCCATTATCCTTATATTTATCTACAGCATAATCTGAAGAGGAAAAAAAAAGCCTTCTTTGAAGAAATTGAAAGACTATTTCTATAACTTATTTGAAAATGTAAAAGTATCTAGAAGAGCCAAAACAATGATAAATAAGAACAGACTGTAGGACTTATACTACTTGACAACAACACTTTCTGTAAAGTTTTAGTAATCAAGACAGGGTGGTAGTGCCACAGGATAGGGAAACAGACCAACAGAACAGATTAGGTAGTCCAAAATAGATTTGCATGTGGATGGTTGATTATTTTTCAACCCAATCACCATGCTAATTCAATAAAGGAAGAGAATGCATTTATACTAGAAAGACAACGTTAATTTTAAATGGCAATGGAACACCTGGATAAAAGTGTGAATCAAATATAATCCTGAACTCCTATTTTACTGTATGCATTCATTTTAAGATGGATCCTAACATTAGATAGACCCCTGAACTGCTAGAAGAAACATGAGAGAATATCTCTGCAACCTAGTTAAAGAACTCTGTTGTTTTACAAGACATGAAAAGAATTAACTGGAAAAGAATAAGCAAGACACAGACTGTAAGGAATATTGACAGGCAAATAGATTAGATAGTAAGATGATAGATGATGATAGATAGATAGATAGATAGATAGATAGATAGATAGATAGATGATAGATAGATAGATAAAGATAAGATAGAGGACTTGCATAAGGAATACGTGAAGAACCACAAATAAATAATAAGGAAACAACCCAATAAAAAAAGAAGGCAAAGTGCTTGAACAAAGAATTTATAAAAGAAGGTGTATAAATGGACATTGATCACAAGACTGATGACATGAAAAGGGGTTCAACATCATTAGTTATTGGGAATACACAAACTGAAACAAAATGAAATACCATTATGTGTCCACCAGCATGTTAAAGAAAAAAATGCCCGTGATTCTAAATCTTGACAAGCATGTGAAACAACTGGAATTCTTGTACATTGCTTTTGGCACAGTAAAATGTTACAGCCACTTTTGTTGACGGTTTGTTTTTTCTAATAATGCTAAACATAGTGGTACATCTATTCATGCCCCAGCAACACACTCCTGAGATACTTATTCAAGAGAAGTTAAAACATACGTCAGAAAAAAGACAGGTACAATAATGCCATGCCTTATTCATAGTAGTTGAAAATTGGACACAGACCAATGTTCATCCACAGATCATGAAATGGTGGTATGTTCACACGGTGAATACAACTAAGACATTTTTAAAAAGTGAATTATTGATAGAAGCCACAACATGGATTAATTTCTAAGCATTATTTTAAGTGAAAAAAGACAGACACAGAAGAATACACACATATGAGCCCATTGTAAGAAATCCAAGAACAGACAAAACTAATTGTAGTGAGGGAAATAAAGCAGTGTTTGCCTCAGAGGGGTGGAGAACTGACTGAAAGAAGCATGAGCAGTAGTATCTGTTAAAGGCTTAACAATGAGCTCTGGTGGGGTGGGATGCAAGTCTTGATTTGTAGCATTTGCTGAATTCATGCTGTAAATACTCTCAATTTCAAGATTTCTAGCTTCCAACATGACATGACTGAGTGAGGAGTGGG
Source organism: Carollia perspicillata (assembly GCA_004027735.1). NCBI lineage: Eukaryota > Metazoa > Chordata > Mammalia > Chiroptera > Phyllostomidae > Carollia > Carollia perspicillata. Next base: position 12,135 of record PVKM010041347.1, read on the forward strand.
AATTCATATAAACAGCTGCCTCTCACGAGGATTGTGAGCTGACTCCAGCACACTACTGCGGGGGTGTGAGGAACCTTTTGGCAATGAAAATATTTTATTTCTTCTTCTGGGATGTGGTTACAGGTATATAAAATTGTCAAAACTCCGCATATTCCTTGAAATTTGAGGTCTCTGCATTTTGGTATGCAAGTTAGATCTCAATTTTTAAAAAAGTGGTAAGTGCCACATCCTAGGCACAGAGAAATACTTGTCACTGGGATTCTTCTCATCACAACATTGTCATATCTCAGTATATCCCAGTATAACAAACAACTCTGAAATTGAATGCCTTAAATCGATAGCATCATTTCTTTTGCTCAAGTTTGGACAGGGCTGGACAGGAATAGTCCATCTCTGCTCCATTCAGTGTGAGCTGAGGCTGCTTGAGACTGGGCACAGAAGCATCCGTTTTCAGTCAGATGTCTGGTAGTGGATGCTGGGCTGTGGTGGGGAATACTTATATACGACCTCTCCATGTGGTCTGGGATTTCTTACAACACAATGCCTGTGTTCCAAGGGTGTATGCACAAGAGAAGGAGAGCCAAGCAGAAGCCCTATCACCTTTTCTAAGTTAACCTGGAACGGCACACTGCATCACTTCCATCACATTCCATTTGACAGAACAGTTACCAGCCTGCTCAGGCCCAAGAGATGAGGAACTAGACTCCAACTCTTGATGGGGAATGGCAAAGTTCTAGAAGAGTGACTAGAACTGGGAAATTATGTTCTGGAAGAGTGTATTTTTGAATAGTAGCTGCCAGAGACTGTCATATAGCTTAATTCACCTCCCCCTCCACATGCAAAATACTATTTCCTCCTTCAAGACTCCCCTAAGCATTATCCAATTTTAGCGTCATATTCAAGATGACAGTCCTGAATCCTGTCATCTGAATCCAATCCATAGGTAGAAAAGACCCCTTGGCTATGTTCCTCAAGTACAGTGCCTTGAATAGTTTTTCTCCATGTGAAGACATGGAAAGACA
>PVKM010041348.1:0-13156 GCA_004027735.1 Carollia perspicillata
GTGCCCAGCTGAAAGGAAGGTAGTCCTCCAGACTTCAGCTGCAGGGTTCCTTGCAAGTTCAGGGAGGGGCGTGGCCAGGGGCGGGTTGGGGGGACGTCGGTGAGCCGGTTTAAATGGATGATCTGGAAGCCAGAAGAAAACTGGTGAGAGATTCCTGCCTGGCAGAGAGTTGCCCAAGGAGAAGGGTGGGACGGGGTGTTGGCTGCTCTCCTTCAGGGAAAATTCTTTCACCGCAGCTCCAAGCAGCCAGGATTGGACAGAACAGGCAGGGGGAGCTGGCAGAGTGCCTGTCCGGAGCACAACCTTGGTGCTGCTCCAAAGAACAAGTCTACTGAGACCCGCATCGTAGCTTTTTTTGACCACTCCCCTCAGCTCAGTTGCTCACAGGTAAACCTGTTGGAGAAAGGTGGCTCTTTTTTCTGGAAAATTCATCATGATACCATCTCAGCTTTGATGAGCTGGCATTTGGGGAATCATTGGATCCTTTCTGTCTCTTCCACTCCCTTCTTTCTCAGGTGTCCCCTTAGGGAAGGGAGCTAACATTTATTGAAGGACTTCCTGTTGTCAGCACTGGCTCTCGCAGTATATAAATTTTTAACTCTCACAGCATCTCATGAGAGATAACTTATCATCACTATTTGATGGGTGAGAAACCAAGGTGATGAGGATGACTCTTTAAAATATTTCCCATGGCTCAGCAGAAAATGCCCCACCTTGAGAAAGGCATGGGGAACAAAGGGTGGAGAACGGTTGCCAGTGTAGAAGTACTTCAGGTAAGTTGGTCATCCTGGCTTCCAGCCCTTGTCCTTGGAGTGAGCCTGGGAGCGAGCCTTGGGGGTGAACATGCAGTGGAACACACAACACCGTCCTAGAGACAGGGAAGCCTAACAGAGGGAGCCAGGGACACAGCTCCGCACCCCTCCCTGCCAGTTGTAGGCGGAATCGAGGCAAGGAGCCTCTGGTATCAGGGCCTGCCGTCAGGGTGTCCACAGCACAAGCCACTGTAGTCAAGCAAGGTTTGGCGCAGGCTGGGCATTTATTTTGTGGGTGTCTACTCGGTGCTAAATGACCTTCACTTCGTATTTATCTTAAGTAGCCTTCCCAACCTTGTACAGGAGGTGTTGTTGCCATTTTATGCGTGATGAAGGTGAGGTTCCAAGAAGAGGTTGTATCACACTGAGTGTGTCAATGGCAGAACCAAAACTTGAAACAGAAATCTCTTAACCCCTCTTCGGGCTCCTCCACAGCTACCCAGTGCATCTCCCTCCCGGATGTGACCTGCCTAACGGCTAGTCTCAAACTTCTATAGTCTGGGAACAGGAGTACTGCTAGGAGAAGCAGCCCCCGCCCCGTGCAAAAGCTAAGGAGCCAATGAACTCAGATGCCCTCATCTCCCACAAACTAAAACTTGAAGGAGCCCTTCTCTCACCCAGCAGTGTTTGCCCCCAACCTGTCTGAGGACTGGTATCTAACACACTATCAGACTGACTCCACAGTATTAATACTCTTTTTACTCAGACCTCATCTTCAGAGCAATGGGATGTTAGAGCCAGAAGGAACCGTAGAGGTTATCAATGATCTTCAATAGATGAAGAAATTAGAAGCCCAAAGAAGTTAAATGATCTGCCCCAGGCGAACGTCACCTTAGTCAACCAGGTCAACCAAGGAGCCTTTGGGCTGCTTCTCTGGCTGTCTTCAGCCCTGGTGTTCAGGGTTTTAGCAGTGCCTTCGTGGGGCCAGCTTTCCCCAGTCCTTCGACTTAGCGACATACTGATTCTACTTGCATTCCTTCACTCACCTCAGGGTTTGGATTAGTGTTTCACATCCCCTTTGGACAACCTGTTTATTATGAGAAGAAATCCCCTGTCTGGCCAGAAGAGACCCCACCCGTAGAGCCCGAGGTTGACTCTGACCTGAGCCCCAGGGTTTGAGTGGAACCAGAATGTCCTGGGGAGCGTGGGCAGGTCAAGAGTGGCATTTTAGGAACCAGTGAGCTGGCTTTCCCTTCTGAATGTGCCCTTCTCTGCGTGGCATTCCTAGACGCTTCTTTGGTCCTCCCTTGTTCTCGGGCTGCCCTGAGCATTCGAAGGCCCTGAAGAGACTGACCCCAGGAACTCAGGAGAAAAATATCCCTGAGGGCCCCCTTATGAAGTTGAAGCAAAACAAAGGCCATTCGAGGAGTTTCTTCCCCCTCTCCCTGGGAGACTCTTAAAAGAGGCTGTTTCCCACACAGGCAGTAGGAAAGGGTTAACTGCCTCCCTCAGGTCCCCAGCAAAGTCTGCCCCCCACCACTTCCCATAACCGGGTTTCCTGAAATGGAACAGGTCCCGTGTGCCTCTCCACTAATCACAGCCTTGGAAATGGGGCCATGAAGCTCAGATTAGCTCATCCCTTCACCTTCTCGAGGCCTTCTCCACCTGGAGCACAGAATCTGGGGCAGCTTCACTACTCACCCCTCTCTACTCTCCTATCAGGGGTCAAACAGGCTGCTCAGTGCAGAGGAATGTCAGGTTAGGGGGCACTGGAGGCCACAGTGGTGCTGACTTTTGTGCCATTTCTTCAACCGCGGCGCTCGTTCTTCTTCATTCTAAGATTCGTAGGCAAAATAAAGATCCCCTCTGGACACTTCCAAAGTTTGCATGACTTGAGTGTTGCCTTCCTTACCCCCATTCCCTGTTTTCTTCCTCCTTCTTAAGATGACTGAGGATGATTCTGGGCAGCTTCCTGTTTTTCCTGGCTTGCAGTCACCCTTTGCACAGGGTCTCTGGTTTCTTCACCAGCAGCAGGTTCTGGGGCCAGCCCAAGAGATTTCCCTCCTTTCCCGTTAGTGTCCAATTTCTCTTCTTCCTAGATAAGCAATAAAATCTGTATCACAAGGTGGTTCTGCCCTCTGCGATTGGCTTTTTACCTTCTTTCTAGACAGGTGCACTTGTCCTGCCAGCTCAAGTCCAGGGGAAGGGAAGTACTCTTTGTGGCATAGAAGACTTGGAGTGGAAACAGCAGTATAATCTGGTTACATATGACCAAGTAAACCCACTGATCCAAAGGCCAGATGATCAACTTCTTTGACAAACAAACAGGCTAACGGGGACAAAGATCTGTCTTCTCGGAGCCCCACTGAAAAGGACACTGGCTACACTTGTCCAGTCTCGGTCCAGTCTTTGCACGCTCACGGCACTCTGTAGCCCCTCCCCAGGGGTGCCGCTGTACTAAGTCTTTAGAACTGGTAATGTGGAACCTCAAGTGAGCTGATTTTTTACTGATCTCTGAAGTTGACTTGATTTTCATCTGTCCTAGCTTTCAGACCACTTTTACCTTCTATTTTTCCCATTTTTTAAATCCTCCCCTGAGGGGTTTTTTAAGAGAGAGAGAGAGAGAAACATATGAGCCCCAAAGGGGGATCAAACCTGCAACCTAGTATGTGCCCTGACTGGGGATCGAACCCACAACCTTTTGACGTGCGGGACAGCTTTCCAACCAACTGAGCCACCTGGCCAGGGTTGCTCCTCCAACTTTCATTTTCACCAGCTGAAAACAGGCTTTGGGATCTAAAGTCTAAAAAGGTCAGGATGTCTGCATTCTTTTTCCCATTTTACCACTCACTGCAGGTGTTACGTTCTAGTTTTCCACAACTAAAATAGGAAAATTCTCCCAGGAATATGGTTAAAATAACATCTGTGAAACAATTTGAGAGTGTTAGAATCTTCAAATTAGGAGAAATCTTAGAAGCCATTTAATCTAGTATTTCCCAACCAGAGGAACAATATTTTTTCCAATTCATTTCCTTCGTCCCCACCCCTGAATAGCCTCCCTCTACTCCTTCCTCGTGTCTTCCTGGTGTCCAAGACAGAGAGTGGATCTAGTTTGCCCAATATGTTTAGTGTGTTTAAGGTTGAGAAACACCATTCTAATTCACTTCCCTATTTCATGCAACAGCTGTGTTCCCAAAACATTGTATAGCCCCAGTTTTGTGTGAATCAAATCATTTTAGACACACTGGGAAGATGGCTATTTAAAAGAAAACCTGTAATACAAATAACCTCTCCCAGCAACCTTTTATGCAAATCTAGATTTTCATACATCATTACAGGCACACCTCATTTTGGTGTGCCTCACTCTATAGCACTTCAGGGATGCTGGATTTTTTACAAATTGAAGGCAAGACCCTCCACCAGCAACAAAGATTATGACTCGCTCACTATATCGCGATATTTTCTTTGTTGCATCGGACTGGAACCAAACCTGCAATATCTCCAAGGTGTGCCTGTATGTTTTACTTAAGGCAAGATTTGCCTACATACAAAGCAAGTACAATAATGATAATAGCAACAGCTAACATTTGTTTGACTCCAGGCGTCATGCACCTGACGTGCATTATTTAATTTCTCACCACAATTTACTTCTTTAAAATTATTCTCTGTTGCCCTGGCTGGTGTGGCTCAGTGGGTTGAGTGCCGGCCTGTGAACCAAAGGGTCGCCGGTTCGATTCCCAGTCAGGGCACATACCTGGGTTACCAGCCAGGTTCCCAGTTGGGGGTGTGCGAGAGGCAACTGATGGATGCTTCTCTCACACATCAACGTTTCTCTCCCTCTCTTTCTCCTTCCCTTCCCCTCTCTCTAAAAGTAAAATAAAATCTAAAAGAATTTTTTAAATGAAAGTATCCCCTATTTACAGTTGAGAATACTGAGGCTCAGAGAAAATAAGTAACTTGTTCAAGTTCATACAATTAGAACGTAATGGTCCAGAATGTCAACAAGGCCATAAGACTCCAGAGGCTTGTTCCTAACCACAAGGAAGCTTCAGATGCCAATGCCAGTCGAACAATAATAGTACCACAGCATGAGTAAATTAGGTTACAATACAGAAAACTGACCTAAAATTCCTATAGCTTCAAACCCATACACTGAATCTACACTATTTGGGGTCTAGCACTGTGGGTTTCCCAGGACAATGCACATTCTCCAGTGCAATTTGATCAAGGAACCCCAAAGACTTCTCTTCAGCTATTGGCACTAAGCAGGCGATGCCCAAATTTATTTAAGGTGTATGGCTATGATCAGCCATTTTTTTCAAGGGGTCTGTGTATTATCAGGGGTTTGCGGTATAAGCTTCTTAGAAGAAAGGAAGGAGTGGTTCATTACGGACAGGTTAAAATTGAAAATATTGAGAAACATGGTTGATCCCAGCCTGCTCCTAGATGGGTTGGAACCATTCAAATGGGTTTTTAGGCCCTGATTTTAATGGCGTTTAGGTTGGAACTTAAAAATAGTTTTGGAGGGCCAGTCCATAAATAAGTGCTGTTTTGAATCCAAGCTGGACAAAGATAAATGGATGTATTACTTCGGTGTCCTCAAAGCAGTCCCATTTTCTCCAGTTTAGCCAACAGCAGTGTTCGCTCACGACACCACTCGGCTCAGAACCCTGGCCTCAGGGCTCCAGAATCCCAGACTTCCCCCACTGCATAAGGGAGCTCCGGGCAGGACCCACTCCCCACACCCTGCCATCAGAACACACCATTTGACTCGAGGCTCCACCTGGGCTCATCTCAGACTTTCACTTTCAAATACACGATCATTCTTTGCAAATCATGTCCTGAGCTGGCACCACACTGGCCTGCTGGTCCACAGTAGTCGCAGGAAGTCAGGTCTGTCCTTGCGAGGACGAGGACGGGCGCCTCCTCCCACCCCCCCCCACCGCATAAGCAGCCTTTCTGAATTTCACTTGTACCACAGGCTTATTTACATCTCAATCATAGACTCAGGAAAGAGCTATGTAATGTTCTTTATGTAATGTTCTGTGGCCGCTATCTGCAGCCAAGTTCCCTGGCAGGTGGAACCTGTGGTCTTGGTACAGACAAAGCATGGTGACTGCTTCATAGGGAGCTTGGTGGCTCCCACCTCAGTGATTCCTGGGACTACTGAACCTACATCTGTCCGGTCGCTCGGTCAGGTACTCCTCTCTTCCCCCACCCCCACTGCCGACTTTCAGTTTATGGGCCATTCTCACACTCCTCCCAGGCAGGGCACTGAGGGACTTTCAGATTTCCTCCAATGCCAAGGAGCCAAGGAGAACCAGGCTGAGGGGGTGAGGAGGCCAGAGGTGGTGAGGAGAAGGAATTCACCTCAGATGCACTGTGCCTACACAGGTGGCAATGCCGTTTGTACGCAGTGGCGGTTGCCCCTGTTGGCATAGGGCCCTTTGAAAGGCTGTGCCTTCTCAGAGTTCCAGGAATGATAGGGCATAAGCCCCTTCTGTCCACTACGGTTTGATGGCAGAGACAGCAAGCAGAGCCCCGCAGCTGCATCTATACTCTCTTGCTCTCCCTTCTCCATCCTTTTCAATTCTACTGCAAGCTCAAAAAGGATTCTATTTTCTGTGTGGAGGGGAAACTCGTGGTACATGTTCTTTCCAATTCAACAGTTGGCGGCATAAATTCTGAGCTTTCAGTTTATCAGGTTCCATCTTTTGATATTTAAAGAGAAGCTTCTGCAGAAAAATTTAAAAATGCCTTTCTTCCCTGCTGGAATTCACCATGCGTCCTCTCTTGCCCTCTGCTTTTCCTCCCACTGCCCTCCTCCCTGTTCCTCACGTGCCCCAGGCATCCTGCAGCATCAGGCCTGGCGTCCACACACTCTGTCCCTGTGGCTGAGAACGTGACTCCAATGTCTGCCTGTCTGAGTTGATTAAATTCCCAGCTCTCCCCTTGCCTGGCTCAATGATGTTGGGCAGGGCACTTAATCTCTCAATGACTCCATTTCCTTCTCTGTAAAATGGGGTTGATTTTCACCTCTCAGAGTAGTGACAAGAATTAAATGAAATTATATGTGTAAAGTGCTAGAAAGATAATTCCCAATTAATGTTAGTAGTGGCCATTATTATTCTTCATTCTCTGCCTGGTTAATGCCCTCATATTTCAGATCTAACTCAGATGATCTGACCTCTCTCACCAGGTTATGAGACACTGTTATATTCTCACATAGCATCCTGAACTTTTCACTCATAGCACCCATTCTACTTTGTGATTATAAATCTGAGTATATGAGGCCTGTCCGGAAAAATTCCAACCATTGCCGATGTAACAAGAAGAGTTTGCATGACATCAATGTAACCTGGCAGTCAAGGCAAGTGGACGGGACTGCGCATGCATGAACAATGACGACTCCACTGTACTGGTCAGTGGGGGTGGTAGACACCATTGAGTGAGCATGTACACTGTGTGGCCGTCGCATTCAAAATGACTGAGTGAGTAGAGCAATGGATCTGTATCATATTTTGTGTTAAGCTTGAACATGCCTCCTCAGAAACAATTTGGATGATTCAGAAGGCTGCAGCTATGGGCAACTGGTGATTGGCAGCTTCATCCCAACAAGGCACCTGCTCATGCATCACATCTCCTGCAGAGTTTTTTGGTGAAACATCAAATTACCAGGTGACTCAGCCCCCTATAGCCCAGATTTGGCATCCTATGACTTCTGGCTTTTCTCAAAACTAAAATCACCTTTGAAAGGGAAGAGATTTCAGACCATCGATGAGAAATACAACAGGGCAGCTGATGGTGACTGGGAGAACTGTGTGAGGTCCCAAGGTACCTACTCCAAAGGGGACTGAGGCATCATTGTCCTATGTATAATGTTTATTGCATCTTCTTCAATAAATGTCCCTATTTTTCATATCATTCGGCAGGATACCTTCTGGACAGATGTTGTATATACTTTCTGATTAATATTTTATTAATGTCTGTCAACCCCACTGTACTGTACTCTCCAAGAGGACAGAGACAGTGTCTGTTTTACTCATCATTAGTTCCCCAGGTCCAAGCACAGAGCCTGACACATAAGCCAGATAGTTTTTGAATACACGTTTGATCAAATGAGAGGCAAGGAAGTGGAGCCAATGAGTTTGAATGACTCATGAAGATTATGCTCATAAAGAGTGAGGGCAATGTGGAGGAGGATCCAGGCTTCTCACTCATTTCTTAAGCTGGCAGGTACTTGAGCATATTGAAATGCTGATGGGAAGAAGCCAGAAAAGAGGGAGCTCACCAGAAGGAATGCGAGCCATGAGGCTGTGGGAGGGGATGAGACTTAGGGAAGGAGCCAGAAGAATCAGTCTCAGACGCAAGGAGGGACTCTTCTTCACGGTACAGGAGCAAGAGCTAAGAATTTAGTTCCGCCTGTAGGTTTGGTGGCAGGAAATTCTACCAAGACCTTTCCAGGAGTCTTGGCAGCACAAGCAGAAAATCTGGATTCTCTAAGTTCAGCATAACCGGTGGACGCCATTTAATTTACTGCTGCAACTTATGTAAAAGGGAAGCAGGCGTTGTCTTCATCCTTGCCTGTGCTGACGCACTACAGAGCAAAATAGCAAGTTTCCCGAGCAACTCGGTAACGGAGCTACGTGAGCTTAGCGTTCTCTTTATGGAGAACACTTCCTCCCCCAATTAGGAGAGAGGATGGAAAAGTCATAACACGGCAAGGGAATGATCGCTGGCACTGGCTGAGTGCTCGCTATGCACCAGGCACTGTCCTAGTGCTTCACCTGCAATAACTCATTACAGCCCCACATTACGACATCATTTCACAGGTGAGGAAACAGAATTCCAGGGAGATTAAGTAACTTGCCCAAGGTCAACAGCTAGTGGCAAAACTAGGTTTTACACCCCAGCAGTCTGACTCCAAAATGGATGCTTTTAGCTATGCTGCTAAACCCACTCTCCAGCAGAGGGGGAAGAACACGTGAGGAATCAGAAGGCTTGGTGTCTCTACCATGAGCTAACTCCGTAAACCTGGGCATTTACTTGGCTGTCTGAACATCGGTTTACTTGTCAATAACATGACAATGATGTTTACCTTAGGAGGCTTTTTAAAGAATTATGAAATGCTGAAAATGGGAGCTCACTAGACAGAAGACATTATTATCATGCTAATGAGAAAGCCTAATATTCTCATCTTCTAATTGAGTCACAATCTAACAGACTGTCGTTGAGACCCTCGGTTTCCATAACCAGTGCTGCAGCAGAGGTTGGGGGTTCTGGCTCCTTCGGCAAATCCGTGCACCAGCTTTAATGTCCCTGATGGAGGGCATTTGATGACTGGAAGCACACCTCAGTCCCCCCTCACCCCTGAACACACTCACTCCTGCCTCTGGGAGCGGTCACAGCTTATGTTATCACTTCTTTGATTCTGTTGCCTGAACAAGTGACTGTTTAAAAAAATAAGTAAAGTCCTGGCTGGTGTGGCTCAGTGGATTGAGCACTGGCCTGTGAACCAAAGGGTCGCTGGTTCTATTCCCAGTCAGGGCACATGCCTGGGTTGCAGGCCAGGTCCCCGGCGGGGGGGCGTGCACCAGGGGCAACCACACATTAATCTTCCTTTCCCTCTCTTTTTCCTTCCCTTCCCCTCTCTCTAAAAATAAGTAAATAAAATCTTTTTTTTTTAAGTAAAAAATAGACAGATTACAGCTGATAGGTACACCCCAAAGGACCAAGTTCCAATTTGGTGGTAGAATCACTGTTGCAGCTTAGAATCAGACTATCGGAGCTGGAAAACTTCAAGGTCATCTTTCAGTGCAACTCCCTGACCCATTTTATAAACTCAGAACACCAAGGCCAGGTAGTTCAGATGACACAAGTAGCTAGGGTTAGTGAAATGATTTTTTGGAACCTTGGAAACGTTTTTTAAGTGGGTTTAACACAAATGATTCCTGCTTGCCAAAATCATGTCTGGAAACTATTTAATTACTTATATATTTGATTCAGTATGCATACATTTTCAGAAAGGAGCAAAATCCCAAAATTACAGTACACAAGTAAAATCTTAACCCAATAATTCAGGCAAAGCCCATTTTTCACCGTGACCTTACCTGGGCCATTTCAGGCATTTCCCTGGTAGAAACAGGTCCGTATCTTCATGGGCAGTATAACCTGAAGGTTAAGTTCAGACTGCGCTGTACAAAGCCCAGCCTATTTTATTCCTAGTTCATCTCTGAGCTTAGTTTCCCAGGCTGGAAGAACAGAACCTATTTCTGGGAGCTGGTGCGCAGGCGGGGGTGGGAGTCACAGGAGAGCAGATACACGTTTAGCACGAACAGGGCACTTCCTAACTTTGTTATTACTTGGGCACAATTCTTTTCTCCCCTAAGCAGATAGCAGCTCACCTCGGACATAGCTAATGACCTTAGACCTCAGACCACTCAGACGCTGCGAACCGAGGAGTCGGTTGTACCAGGCCTAGCAACGTGCGTCCCCACCCCCCACTGCCTCTTAAGGCAGTGAGTAGGCCGGAATTCTGGTGATAAATGAGAGGCGCTGAGAAGGAGCTGCGAGGAGCTGCAGTGATGACTGTTCTGGGAATCTGATCGCGAGAAGGCGGGTCTCCGCCACTTGTACCATGGAGATGCTTTGGGGGAGAGAGCCGGCCTACCTGCCTGAAGGAGGACGGGAGACAGAGGGGATGGATGGGTGAAAGAAATGTTGAAAGGGAGATGAACTGGAGGTGCCCGAAGAGGAAAATCTGAAAAGGGAAGCAGGCTGAAGATTGGGAAACCTTCTGGGCGGTGAGTGCCGTTAAAAGAAGGATTGCGTGTCCAGGGGCTACAGATTTTGTATGAAAATCGAAGTAGGGACCAAGGTGGGGTGTGCAAACTGCGGAGACCCAGCCCGGTAAGCACCCGGGGTCGGGGGTGAGGGTGGCAGACCGCTTGGGGGTGACCAGGGCTGGCGAAAACCAAAAGGCGGGGTTATGGGGGCCACCCTCAGGGAAGGTGGGAAGGGGGTTGGAAGCTGCTCTCGGAGCCGCCGCCGCGTTTGCCCTGGGGAAGGTCAGCGACCCCGGGAGAGGAAGCTTCGCGGAGAACCGAGAGGGGCCGCGGTTGCCATGGCGCCGGGCGGGGAGGGGGTGATTCGGGCCCCGCCCGGAGCCCCGCGGGGCTGCCCGCTCCAGATGGTCCCGGGCCTCCCGCGGGAGCCGGCGGCCTGCGGCAGGGGGAGGCTATTGTCCTCTTTCCGCGGCGCCGCAGTCCCCCCCGCTCGCGCCCGCGCGCCGCCACGCGCCCTGCCGCCACCGGCCCCGCGCGCCCCCAGCACCCCGTGACAGCGCCCGCCCACCGCCCGCCGAGCGTCCCGCCGCCCACCGGCCACCCGCTGCCGCCCGCAACCGCCCCTCGTGGCCCGGCTGCGGGCGCGGCGACTACCGGTGCTCCCCCGCCCGCCCTTCTCCCGCCGGCGCTCGGCTCAGAGGTAGGTGAAGGCGCCCGGGCCCGCTTTGTCCCGGCCGGCGGGGCGGCGTGCATTGTGCAGCCGCGTGCGGACCGCGGGGTCGGGGTCGGGGTCGGGGTCCGGGCGGACCCAGAGAGCCCGGGAGAGAGGATGCGGCTCCTGTCTCTCGCTCCCGTCCGGTCACGGGGACAGGATGGAGAGTCATGTGCCAGCCGCCCAGTTACCGGTGTGCGGGAGGTGGGGGTGAAGGCTTGGGGAACGCTGGCCTTTCCAGAGCCGAGAGAAGAGTCTGGAAGAGTGGGGGCCTGACAAACGCGTTGAGGGATCGGGTCGGCCGGGCTCGGAGCGCGTCTGACAGCACTGGCCGTTCGCGTTGCTGAGGCTCCTGGGCGGACCGGCCGGCTTCGGTCCAGGTGCTGCGGACACGCCGAGCCGTCTCTGCCGGGCGTCTGCGAGCGCCGGCTTCTCTCCGGGGCTTGCTGGGGGCTCCCGCTGAATCCGGTGAGCTTCTCACCTCTTTGGTAGCTTGCTCCTTGCTCTCCTTTATGCATCCTCACAGTGTGTGCGAAAGGGGGACACAGTTGGCTGTAGCGACTAGAACACTGGCGGAGACAGAATGAAGCCCCTTTGGATGATGGGGAGGCTAGGTGTAAGGCTGGGGGAGGATGTCTCTGTGGGTGAGACATCCAGAGGGCTTGGAGTCCACCCCACACAGAGCTACTGGGCAAGGCCTCCTGGCTGGTTGTTCTGACTCCAGCACCACAGTCGGCCTTAACCACCCACACTGGCTCCGAACGACTTTCCCCCCTTAACCCCGTGGCACTGCGGGCTTGTCTGAGCTGCAAGCTTGCCCCTGTCCTAACCTGCTGCATGTTTCTCTGTGAGTTGTTTTTCAGCTGCCCTCCCCTCTGCAAGCAGCCACAATTCCAGCGCTGGGAAGCCCAGCTGGGTCAGTCAGGGTACCCACAAACCAGTTTTCCCTAAGGATGAAGCGGGCAGAGTAGAATTCCAAATATGTGTCTTAGCTTGAGGTACTGGGCAACCTCTCGACATATTCAGAACAGCGAAGAATAGGGGAAGGAAAAGCTAAGGTGGATCTTAGATTTCTCCCTTAGATGTATCCCATGAGTTACAGGCTTGGGGAAGGGGATAGCAAGGGAGTGAATAATTCCCCCCTTGAGTAGAGGATTCTGAAGGGGAGCAAACCAAAGCGCAGCCCCCTCTTCGGCCCAGTTCCTCGTTCCTTGAGGATGCTTCCCGTGCTCGCCTCTTCAGGTGCATAGCCTGGAGAGAAAGCAGTTGGGATTGTTCAGCCGTCACTTCTTTTTCCTTTTCTCTCTGTGCTGGTCCACTTAACCTTTGAGTCGAATAAGATTTTTACTTTACCGAAGTCCCCATTTCTTCTATTATTCAGCCTGCTGTCACGTGTTCAGCTCTGCCTCCCTGTGGCGTCTCGAGCCCTTTGGTCCTCCTGCACATTTGTGATTCGCCTGTGTCAGGACGTCAGCTCGATCCGTCTCCTCAGAGCCAGAGCCCAATCCATCTGTCTCACTTGCCTCTCGTCGCCCAAGGCTTCTGGCTCTTTGTGGGTCTTGGGGTTTGTTTCTGAGGAGAAGTTCTATTTGGGTTAAGCGTGGGAAGCTAACCTCAGGTCCCACTTGTCCCTGAAACTTTGTGTCTGCTCAGACTTAGGGCTCCTCTAAACCATTCTAAATGCTCCTTACCTTTGGACAACGTGACCCTCAATGTGTGGTCCCCAGGCCAGTTGCTTTAGTGACAAATGGGAACAGGTTAGAAATGCATATTGCCAGGCCCCCCCCAGCCCTAGGGAATCAGAAACTGGGGGCGAGTCCCGTGATCTGTTTTCATACCCCACCCCCGCCCCAGGTAATTGTGATTCCTGCAGCTTTGAGATACCCTGGTCCTGAACCATAGAGCTC